>CAUYSK010034824.1:0-28891 GCA_963575035.1 Avahi laniger | reverse complement strand
TATTTTTAGTAGAGACGGGGTCTCGCTCTTGCTCAGGCTGGTTTCGAACTCCTAAGCTCAAACAATCCGCCCGCCTCGGCCTCCCAGAGTGCTAGGATTACAAGTGTGAGCCACCGCGCCCAGCTGTCTCTGAGGGTTTTTAGGGCAGTGTGGAAGAAGGCATTTAAGAAAAAGCTTTCCTGTATTTTGAAGATTTCCACAGGTTTAATATTCCAATCCAACTACTTGTACAGAAACTCCTACATAGCATACCCAACGTAATCACTGCAACGTCACCTTTGCGGTACTGATCTGATTTACCTTCACACTTTCCTCACTGATCGTATCCATTTATTCTACTTTCTAAGTCTGAAGCCATCTTCTCTGGCCAGGAAAGCAATTGTGACTTGGTCACCAAGATAGAAAACCTACTGCAAACCCTCAAGATACAAACACCCAGGCTTTTACACTTTAGCCTCTGAAAGACCATATTGAACACATGCGGACACAGCCATTATTTGCCATTACAAATATAAAAATGTTCTAGAAAGCTAAGTATATCGGTTTAAAATTACAGTGTGGTGAGTTGCCTGCTACATACAGCCTGAGTCTCTCCACAATGCCTGCTGCTTGGAGGGGTTCCTTTTGAGCAAGGCGCTGAGCTTTGCATTGCGGCCGGCACCACTTCTACACCTGGGTTTCTCCTAATGAGTCCTGCTAATGGAAAGGCAGGGAGAAGCCACCCAGAAACAGTAAGGGCAGATGATGAAGTCACATTATAAAACTGGAACTCCCTTCGAAAGAAGCACTCTGTCCTTCATATAAATTCTACTTACAAATTTTACGTAATAAATCCTCAAAAGAGGTTATGGAAAGATGATAAATCTTCAATCATAGGCTAGTTAAGTGTAGAAATAAGGCAGTAAAGAGGACCCTCAGCCTCCAGTTCTGTCCTATTTAGGGTGCTGTGTGGCTCTGGGGGTGCTGCTTTTCAATCAGAACTGCCCACCAGTCGTGAGAGGCACACATTTCCTCTGATGATTAAAAGTGAAGGCATTACTTTGTCACGTCAGCCTATAAAACTTAATTCCAAATACACAGCATTAAAAAGCTTAGAGAAATAAAGCTTTGACCCAGGACTTCCCCAGCCTCCCTTCATGTTGGCGACTTCCATGGCACTTAGATATATAACCCTCAAAAAACAAAACAAACTTAAAAAAAACCCTACGGAGGGGGAAAGATGACCAGGGGGAAGAACCTTAGCCCCTCCGCCCCAGAATGGGCAATCTAACAACCTGTGGGTGGGAAAGGCAAGCAGGCTACCTGACAGTACCCATTGTTGTTTTAATGTGCTGGCCCTTTAATCCACATATAAGAAGAATTCCTAGGCTCCGTATCTGCAGATATGTTCATACACAGGCACAGAGATGTATTAACAACCTTGTAATAAAAAGAAAACAGGATTTATGATTTGTAGTAGAGAATCATCCGTGTCCTTCAGTAAGGGAATGTTTTAATAAATGTGAAGTGCTCATACTCTGATGCCAAGGTTGTACCTCACACCAACAAAATCAGAATCTCTGGTATGGGGGCACAGACATGGGTATTTTTCCAGGTTCCATAGGTGATTCTAATATACAACCAAGTTTGAGAATTAGTGCTAGAGAATCCAATTCCTGGGGTTGCAAAGAATGTGCCAGGTCCATAGATACTGACATGGGAAGATCTAATATATTCAGAAGAAGAGACAGACAAATAGATGGAAAGAAGGGAGGGAGGGAGGGCAGGGAAAGAAGGTTGGAATGCTGATTACATAACAATACATATGTATCACCATTTATGTTAAAGCTAAAACAAAACTATATCAATATGTGTATACATACCTATATAAGTGAATGCATAGAGATCATTCCAGAATTCTTTGAAGTATGAACGGTAAGACAGCTAAAGTATTTAGCCAAGTGCTTAGCACACCGAAGATGCTTAATAAATGTTGGCTATTATTTTCATGTGTGTCTAAGTTTGTCTCTGTGGAGCCTATAGGAAGAGTTTCAAATGGATAATTAACTCTCATGAGGCATGATGCAGGTGACAGTATCCTCTTGAAACTAGGATGTTTGCAAGCCTTCTCAATAACCCCAATAAACGCTAAGTATACACCTGAATAACTTGTTGTATTGACTCTTTTATTTAAAATTACAGCTTGCTTTTTATGCATGCTTGAAACTCATACCCATAAATGCAGACAGCTTCACTGTCAATATTTTACTGATTTGTAGATTCATCAAATCAGCCCATTTAAAGTTTTTGTGTGTCAGCGAACAAATCTAAAAACATCAAGGTAATGTTAGATGCAACCTTGATGTAACACAAAGAAGAATATTCCCAAGGTTACAGATACCAGCTATAAGGATAACAATGTGACAAACTTTTAAATAATGTTTTGTTTTAAATGCTGCATGTACTAAAAGGCAATTTTTGGAGAGTCTCTGGTTCACTAGTCATTATGTAGGAAATTATTCAAATAGTCCCAGAGCCAGTTAGTAGAGAACTTGGCAAGTCCTATTATTGTTTTCCTTTTATTCAGCTCTATTTCAATTATAATTTTATTGTGGATCAGAAATCATAAGGGTATCACAAATATTCCAGGAGGCTTTAGTATGTTCATAAGTGAATGAAACTTATTACTTGGTATATTTTTAAGATGCAATCAATATATTTAAAATTTGTATTTTTATAGGAGTGAAATCAGTTCAATTTTCAAAACTCTCCTCTACTTTCAGGTAGTTTTAAAAAGTATGTTTAAGCCTACTTTCTTGGACACAATGTGTGGCTACAGCAACTAGTTTCCAGTAATTTTCTCAAGTACATGCTCCTGAGATTCTATCTTTAAAAGATAAAATGTTTGAGGTCCTCCTTATCAATCAATAAAAAAGTCATCGCATTGCTTATTCAACAAAATGAAAACTAGTGATCCTCTGAATTTATAAGGGGCAAGAGATGGTCTTTGAAAATGAGAACAAAGTAAAGATGTTTATCAAGAAAGTTTATGAAATTGAAGTCTGAATACTAATAACAGTCCTATGAGATAAGACTAAGTACTTCCTGGCTACACCTCCCAAGTTTATGTAGTTGAAACCTAATTCCTTCAAATATGGACACTAAGTATTCATTACAGACAGTTGAAAAGGAAATCAATGATTTTGAGAACAGTACACTGGTTTCAGTCCCAGTGAAATAAAGTTACCATTATTTTGGAAGCAAATATCCATTGAAAAAGAACAACACATCTTTCTGTATTGCTACAAACTACTAGAACATGACTACATATGGCTTATAGGACAAGGATGATCAGGTCTGAACAAATGGTACGGCATCAGTCAGTAGAACATGCCTAACCAAGCTTTGGGAAAACATCAAAGACACCAGGAATTTGTTCTAAAACATGTTGTGTTAATAGGCTCCTTCAGCAGTTGAGTTTCAAGTGACTTGCAGAAATCCAAGATGACCTAGGAAGAACTGGGTAATAATGCCATTTTCAGGTGCAAAGAAGCCACACAAAGCCAGAGTCTTAGGGAAGTACAAAATTGAAGGATGTGCTCTCAGGAAAACAAAGGGTGTTTTCTTTTAATAAGTACTTCAAAACTGCCTATTCTATACAAAATAAGAATAATGTATAGACTTTGAGGGAGGGGAAGGAAGTAGAGGAAAGTTATGAGAGCTAGAAGGCATGCACCACGAATACATAAGCTCATGTGTTGAGTGGGTGAACCGGGGACATACATCATCTCTTTTCATTAAACAAAGCTAACCATCAACCAAAATAGAAATTACCAGCGGCTACAAGAAAGTGTGTTTTTTCATTGGTAATTCTTGTTCATGTGCTAAATATCCTTGGGAAGTCATCCACATAGCCAGGCAAACACTTCTGAAACTTCTAGAGCCAAACAATAAGTGAAGAAAGATCTTTACTGGATTTTAATTACTGTAAGTGTATTACCACATTCTTGATTTAAGCCTGGGTCAAACACACACCCCAAAAACATCATTCCATAGTCATCAAAAGGGAAATGTGAAGATAGCTGATACTAGCCAATGTGTCCTTCTCCACCCAACTCTGTAATTTTCTTAATAATTAGGTGTGAGCACTAATTGCTTTATTGGGTAATTAAAGAAGGCTAGACACTAAAGTGACTGCCTCTCTGGCAAAATTTTCTCTATATGAAATAACATGAAAAGCTCTGTTTAAAATTGTTATTCCTACTCCTTTACCAAGCCTGGAGTATTTAGGCTAAGGTTAACATTTAGACTTTAGATTCTGAGGAATATTGTTAAACTGCCAAATGTCATTGATGGCTAAATATGGGAAGGTATCAATACAGGACCAGTCAAATGATTTAGGGTACCCTTGTATAATGAAATGTCCTACAAACATTAAAAATAATGAGTTATTTACAACCATGAATATGTACAATTTTCATTTATCAACTATATCTTAATTTTAAAAAACAATGAGACATCTTTTAAGAGTTCTAACATATTAAAGTTTTATCAAAAAGGTTTCTGAAATTGAGATCTGAACGCTAATAATGGTCCTATAAGATAAAGACTCTAATTACTTCCTGGCTACACCTCCCAAGTTTATGTAGTAGAAGTCTAATTCCTTCAAAATTTGGGCACTAAATCTTCATTACAGACACTTGGAAAGAGGTCTATTATTAAATAATTTAAAAGATCTAACATATTAAACATTCCAAGTTGCATAATAAGCATGGTATATCATAAATGTTAAATGGATATATTTGTTTAAACATGCAAAGAAATCATCTAGCATGTGATAGAATCATACAAAAACCTATTAAGATTGGCTTCTTCTCATGAAATGGAGATTACTTTCATCTTAATCTTCTGTTCTTTTTTTTTTTTTAACATGAGCTTGGATTACACTTTTTCTCCTTAATTATCAATCTGTCCCTAAAGTTTAGAACAGTTTAGCCATATTTGTTTATAAACTAGTATTTTTTTTAAATTAAGTAACTTTCAACCAAGAAGGTGAAAAACTTATACACCAAACACTAAACATTTCTGAAACTATTTAAAGAAGACACCAATAACATCCCACGTTTACGGATTAGAAGACTTAATGTTGTTAAGATGTCAATATTGCTCAATCTACAGATTCAGTGTAATCGCTATCAAAATCCCAATGACACTTTATGCAGAAATAGAAAAATCCATCCTAAAAGTCATATAGAATCTCAAGGAACTTCAAATAGCCAAACAATCTTGAAAAAGAAGAACAAAGTTAGAGGTCTTACACAGCCTAATTTCGAAACAGTATAGTACTGGCATAAAGAGACATAGAGACCACTGGAATAGAATAGAGAGCCCAGAAATAAACTCAAATATGACCAAAAAATCTTTGTCAAGGGAGCCAAGACCACTTTATGGGGAAAAATAGTCACTTCAACAAGCAGTGTTGGGAAAACTAAATATCTACAAGCAAAAGAATGAAGTCGGACCCTTATTTTACACAATATACAAAAATTAACTCAAAATGGATTACAGATCTAACATAAGACCCCAAACTATTAAACTCTGTATAGAAAATACAGGGAAAAAGCTTTATGACATTGGATTTGACAATGATTTTTTAATACTGATACTGAAAGCATAGCAACAAATGGAAAAATAGATAAATGGGACTACATTAAACATAAAATTTCCTAAAAGGCAACCTATGGAATAGGAGAAAATATTTGCAAAACATATCTGATAAGGGATTGATATCCAGAACTCATACAACTCAAAAAAAAAATTAAAAATGGCAAAAGACTTGAACAGATATTTCTCCAAAGATGACGTACAAATGGAAATGGCCAATATGCACATAAAAAGACGTTCATCGCTAATCATTAGAGCAATGTAAATCAAAACCATAATTATATATCAAATTATATATCATCGTATATGCATTAAGATGGCTACTATCAAAACAAAACATCAGAAAATAATAAGTGTTGGTGAGAATGTGGAGAAACCGGGGCCCTTGTACCATTGGTGGGATTGTAAAATGTACAACTGCTATAGAAAACAGTATGGCGGTTCCTCAAAAAATTAAAAATAGAAATACCCTACTCTGGGAATAACATCCAAAACAAGTTAAAGCAGGATCTGAAAGAGGTATTTGCATATTCATGTTTATAGCAGCATTATTCACAATAGCCAAGAAGAGGTGAAAGCAATCCAAATGTTATCAACAGATGAATGGATAAGCAAAATTTAGTATATACATACAGTGGAATATTATTCAGCCTTCAAAAGGATTCTGTCATATATACAACATAGGTAAACCTTGAGGACATTATGCTGAATGAAATAACCCAATCAAAAAACACAAATACCGTATGATTCCTATTTGAGGTATCTAGAGTAGTCAAATTCATAGAAATAGAAAGTAGAATGGTGGTTACCAGGGGTTGGGGGAGGACAAAATGTGGAGTTTTTGAGTAATGGGTATGGAGTTTCACTTTTGCAACATAAAAAACTTCTTGAGGTCTGTTTCACAACAATGTGAATATGCTTAGTATTACTGAACTGTACACATAAAAATGGTTAGATGGTCAATTTAAAAATAAATAACTTTCATTTATTAACCCTCTTCAACATGCCAGCCCACTTTCAATATGCTTTACATCCATTCATTATCTCAATTAATCAAAGAGCTATGCAGTGAGTCTTCAAGTGTCTCACTTTGTCTTTCCAGAAACACAGGCCACTGTCAATGAATATCTATGTTCTAACCGTGGTTTACAGAACGCCTTCATTTATGCAATTTTCCACTTCACTACACTCGACTCTACAGGTGTTAGTCCTTAAAATGAAAACAAACTGTTCAACTGTAAAATACTAGCATGAGCAATGACTTTCTTCCTTTAAACTTGTAATCAATTTAGAAGGGTGAGAGGAGAGAAGGGAGAAGCTACCAAAGTGTTCACTAAAGACAGTTCTGTATATCAGTGTCACCCCAACTTATTGCAATAGTGACAGAATATATAGCTGCTTTCACCTAAACTTTGTAATTTAGAATCCTCTTAAATCCACTGTATTTTCTTTACAGAAATAAATATTACTATCTTTATCTTTAGAACATCCACTTTCCAGGTGGCAGCCCCAGGAACATTATATAAAAGATTAGAAATGTCTAATTAAAGAATTTTTTTTGTTAGGTATTTATTAGGAAGTTTGAGCCCTCAGGAATGAATTCACTTAGTAATCTCAAAGTCCTGCTTCCTAAAGCCTGATTCTAAAGCTATTGAAATAGCAGTACACTGTATCCTGTTACATTCATGGCTTCTGATCCAATCTTAAATAAGCAAACAAATACAGTAATGGAAAGTATAAATTACCAAAGGGCACCGAAGGGAAACATAGCAGGTGATCACAGAAGATAAAGGCAAAGGATAAGAAAATTGTTGCCAAAATAAGAGGTCGTATAACATTAAAAGAGACCTCAAAATAACAAAATGAAGAAAATTAGGCTTTACATTTCAAGGAAGCACTCAATCTACTTGAAGACATGATAGAAAAAAGTGCTTAATTCTTAGGCAACAGTGATTTCATGATTTCCATATGCACACTGTCACTTTTCTCCTGTGCCCCACGTCTTTATCTCCCCACTGCCCCCTGAAATCATCAGTTACCTTACAGGTGTCATGCTCCATTCTGTGAAAATAATCAACCAGGACAGTCTGGCTTCATTAGGTCTCCTCCTGCTCATCACCAGCAAACAGAGCTGGGGCGAATGTTCTTGCTAGCCTGGCTACTAGCCTTCGTGGTTACTCCTCTTATAAACACGGCCCCACCTCATTGGGTAGTGTCACGTAAAAGCCAATCCCTTTGTGGAAAACATGCTGGTTAACAACTGTACTTGTTCATACTGGAAAAACAACCAGGACAGAGATGCTCGAAGATACCCGATCAACCTAAACACACACGCCTACACACAAAGGTGTCAAACTGGTTTTTCCTCAAAGGTACGATTCACAGGCAGTGAAGAATCACCCCCTGCTGACATACATACACACAGATCCAGGATTCACAATTCTGTGTATGTGTGCTAATTTGTACATTTCTGCTCATTCATTCACTCTTCATTCAAGAACCCAGTGGTGCCCATTCCCCTGTTCAGTCTCAAGATAAGCAGAGATGAACAGCACAGGTGAGGACTTTGCCCTCACAGAGCTTAGAGGTAATTCATAGCCACAGGCACCTACCACTTCTCAAGCCATCTCAGCATTCAGGGTGCGCTCTGGCTCTGTGAGAAGAGAGACAGTATGTGACTGAGTGTATGTGTGTAGAGTGGGTGCTCAGTTTTTCACTTCATCTGAATAGGCAAGAGCAAATATTTGGCTTGCTCCAAACAGCGATTCAGTTTGCAGGTAATGTCCATGTTTCCTTGAATCTGGACCACTGATGAGAGGAAGTGAAAGTAGGCAGAGGGCAATGTCTGTGCTCCTGAGAAACAGGGACACAGACTACATTTGGAACTTCAAACAGGACACTAGACTTCCACTTCCATCCGTGGAAAATTAACTACTATGGGAATTGCCCTCCCACTAAAATAACTAGAAAAGTAGACAAAATATGAGATAACTGTGTGCAGTTGCTGGACAAAGGCAGTGCAGAACGGTGATTGCATGAGAAAGGAAGCGTGCAGGGAGGCAACCCCACTATTGCGCCAACTCAGCCCAGGCAGTTGTGCAGAAAGAGGAAACTCAAATCAAGTGCAGGGGTCTTGCTGAGTTGAGGGATCAGAGATAAAAGTTCAGGGACTCTGAGGCAGCTACAACTCTGGAAATCTATAAAACAGTCCCCTCAAATCGTAGGCTAAGTACTCCTCCACTCATGAATGTGCGACTAGCACAGGGATGGAAATCACTTGCATTCCCACCAGCCTAAGGAGAAAGATTTTGCAGTACATAAACATCAGGAGGAGCCTTCAAAAGGGTCCTAGACTGAAGCTGCTCTAGAAGAAGCTTAAAAGGATCTCATTGATCCCAAGTAACTCAACTGTGTGCCAGAACAAAGTCCAACACTCTTTAGAGGAAGTTCTTCAGGCAGAAAGAAATTGATACCAGATAGGAATCTGGACCTACAGAAAGCAGTGAGGAATGTGGGAATGGTCAATCTGTGACTAAATATAAAACCAGGTTCTGCCTCAGAGTTTCCACAGCCATTGACGTTTAAGATGTGCTCTTGTAGAAATCCACTGATGACACTAACAGGGTCACAGGTCAGGATGAAAGTAGGTCTCAACTCTACTACTAATTATCCCCTAACCTCAGTCTCCTTAAGCTTTTAGAGCTACTACTTCCTCACAATACCACCCCTTGAATTATGATCACATTATATAATGAATATGAAAGTGCTTTGGAAACGCCAAGGATTCATTCATTCATTCATCACATGTTTACTTAGTACTTTCTATGTATATTTCTAGGCCCTGTATTTCGGCACCTTAATTTCCTCGCTTGTAAAATGAAAATAATAATAGTACCCAGCCCACAGGGCTATTGTTTGGATTAAATCAATAAATACATGTAAAGCACAAATATTTACAGTAATGTCTGGTCATAGTAAGCTCTTATGTAAGTATTTATTATTATTACTGCCACCACTCCTCCTGCTGCTGCTACTAATTAATGCTACTAGGCATATAATGATGAAAAATACCAATTTGGTTCTTGCCCTCAGGGAGTTTACATTTGAGATGTGTGGTAAGGTAAACAAAGCTTCTGGAATAATTTGCTAAAATTTTGCCTGAAAAAATGTGGGATAGCTGGAAAAAAACATACTAATCTGAAGAGAGAACTAGGCCCTAGTCCCAACTCTGTTCCTTTAAGTAGCTCTGTGACCTTGGTTAAGTTATCTGGCCTGTTTGAGCCTCAGTGTATCCTTCAAGAGGTAGGATGGGAATCTTCAAGGTCCCTTCCAATTCTAACATCTAATGATGTGAAGGAGAATCCATTTTAGATGGACATTGTTTCTGCCTTCATTAGTGCAATTTAATCCTCACAGCATCAATCCTCATAAAGGAAACAACTAATTTTGAGGAAGGAAAAAAAAAAAAAAGATAGTTTGTGAT
This sequence comes from Avahi laniger, assembly GCA_963575035.1. NCBI lineage: Eukaryota > Metazoa > Chordata > Mammalia > Primates > Indriidae > Avahi > Avahi laniger. Next base: position 18,765 of record CAUYSK010034824.1, on the reverse strand, counting down.
TTAAGAAAACCAGAAGAAATAAGCTCTAGATCCAGGATTGGAATAAAAGTCTGCACATAACTCCCAAATCTAGAACCAGGGCCACCTGATTTATCCCTCTAAAAAGGAAGAGTGCAATAGACCAATTGTTTTTACCCATTGCTGGGTAAACCACGATTTTGAGAAACTAAATAAGATAATTAGAGAAAGCAGGGAAGATCTTCATTTTGGTTCCAATGTTTGAATTGGCTCCTAGGAAGCAGAATTCTCTCTTGTCTGCATGACATATTTGAGAAGAAAAGTGGTAATACACTGTAGAAGTTCCTCATGCAGGAGAAAGAAGAAACACGTAGACAGCTAGTGTCTTCTACCCTTTGTTTATACTAGCTTGCACCACAATTGGTAAGCTATTAACTACATACACAAAAGCTCCCACAAAATTAATTGGTTCAAATCTTAAAAGATACAGATAATTTTAGTCAAGTCTCAAAAACCAACATTTTCCTTTTTGCTAAACTTTATTCAAGAAAGAGGTCCCACTGGAAGAAATAGGAAGTATCTGAACCATATGGCTGATGTTCCAAAAACAATTGTGAAAAGACCTTTTCCAAAATTTTCCCAACATTTTGCAAAGGACAAGCCAGATTTTGCAGAATTTTATAAAGTAAAAATCCCCTAGCAATTTTGTTGAAGAGAACATGTTGCACAACATTAATAATATTTAAAAAATATTTTTCTGCACATATGTACAAAATGCCACATATGATTTCAGGAAGTTCTCAGACTCCCTGCAGTACACCATGGGCCTCTGCAGAAGAATCTCTACTTTAAAGTAATATACAACCCAAACGCACTAAAAGAGGCCTTGTAGCACATATGCATGTATACACACACGCGCGCACAGAGTAAAATTTCAGAGCAAGCTGTTATCTGTCTTCGGGACCTCTGATCACTAGCTCTAATGAACATGTCTCCTATCTATTTGTCATCTTAAGCATCAGGAATTGTGTAGGTGCTCCAAAATTAAACAACAGTACAACACTCTTTGCTAAACTGTACTATCTATTAAACAGCCACCCAGGATAACAGACACATCCTTTGACTTAGGTTGCATCTTTGCCTTTGTTTCAATGTTTGCAAAATAAGGCTGGGGGCTGGGGCTCTACCTTTTATGGAATCAAACTTCACCTCTTCCCAGCTGAGACCAGTTGGTCTTTATTTCTTTTCTATGCTTTACTTTCCCCCACTATGGAATGACCATGCTTAGAGTACCAGTCACATACACCTTTCAGGGTTGTTAAAGAGGGTTAAATAGTGAAAAAAAAGTATTAATACTAGTAATCACTTTTAGTATTTTCACATTGTCACTGCAAAAATTAACACTAATCTGACCAATGAGGAGAAGCTGAACTGCTTGGCTCAAGGAAAGTCTGGGGATGATTTACGGATTTAAGTTATTTATACTCTGCCTATCACCTGCTGCCACAGGCACTTCAAAGTTCAAAGTTCTCTAGAATATCATATAATTTCCAGGAGCTTCCATACAAACCTGCTTAAGGTGACTCACATACTTATGGGAACTACTCCATCTCCTTCACCATGTGATTCTAAAGGGCCGGTTAACCAGGTGGCCCTGCCTCTCCATCCAGAGGTGGGCACAGACATTGGCTTCGACAATCCAGGCACTCCATCCCCCGGACAGAGTGACTGATCTGGGAATGGCACACGACACCAAGAAGACTAGAGGTCTTTATGCGGATGGATACTGCAGATGAGAGAGTGGCTGTCTTTTTCCTGGAATCATGACACATAAGGACCATGTACACCTGAAATTTACAATGGTTGCCTTTTCCACCATGTGGAAACTGCCCAAAAATGAAGCCAGCACAGATAAAAGCAGAACTGAGAGATGGGACAAGGCAGATGGGGAGGTAAGCAGTTAAATTTAATGACATCATTTAGCTGATGTAGCTGAGTCTGGGGTCAAATACTCCTTGAACTTCCCATTGCAATGAACCAGTTTTTTTTTTTCCGTTTAGGTCACTTTAAGTGGAATTTCTGTCCTGTAAAAAGTGAAGAACCCTGATTTCATGCTCCACTTAACGAAATGAGATGGGAACTAGCATTTACTGAATACCTTCTAAATGTCAGAGACCACGTGGGACATTCAACATGCATCACCTCAGCTAATTTTTACAGTCATGCTAGGAAGAAGATATCACAATTTTACAAAAGGAAAGATCCCAAGAGATGAAAGTAATAAGCAAAATTCATAGAACTAGGAGAGGTTAGCAAGGATTTAAACCTTGTCTGTCTCATCCTATTTCTTTCTCTACCACACTATACACCTTCGAACCACAATCTCCTACTACATTATATTTTCTACGAATCAACCTAATAAGCCATAAATCCAAACGCAAATGTCTCATTTTAGAGAAGGCTCTAAAGATTTTGCTGTTCACAAATTGATATAAATAATGTAACACCTTTTTTCTCAAAAAGTTCCCATTTTGGAAACAAATTTTGCCAGATTGACTTTCTAGGAATCTTAAATAGGCTTATTGGGGACTTACTCCTTGAAGCTTGGACGTAACATAACCTTTGGTACATGTGGCCCTGAAAAGATCAGGAAAAGTTACTAGAATGTAAAAGTCATCATTGCTGCTGAGCAGAGTGCCTCTGGAAATAACATCGCTACCCTCTCACCCCACCGGGACATTTTCTCAAAGATGGCCACAATCTGAAATATTAGCCATTCATCTCCTACTCGCTCCCCAGCAGGAGAGTTGAGGGAGAGAGGCTGTGTGGCAAGAGAAGGAATATAACAAGGACAGGAAAAAAGCATACAACATGACAAAATTGGTGAAAACTGTCAAGAATTTGAAAATTCTACCATGGAACCTGCAAAAGAAAGCGACACAGTAAAGGAATCGAGCCAGGGGGTGGGGGAAAAGAAGGGACTAGGTGAGGATGTGGTGAACAAAATTTAGTGTTCTGCTCTTGACTTCAAATTTGTTAGCTGCACCTCTCTCTTTTCCCATCTAGAAAAGAACCAGCATGACAATAAGAAAACTATGCTTAACTAAGCATTATAATCCTTTTTTGCAGTATTTGGGTGTGACAGGTGGAACTTGAGGCCCCTGTTTGGGTAACAGCCAATTGTCCTAATTATAGGTTGGATTACTGATTTTATATAACCACAAAAAATGTAAGTGTTAAAACCATAGGGCGTCACCCTATTTCGTAACAGTGTAATAGCATAGTTCCTTCATAAGGGAATTTATGGGTTTCTAAGTACTTTTGTGTACACTGTATCACTTAATTTTCCCAACAACCTTGAGAGAAGAAGACAGAGGCACAGGCAATCAGATATTGTTTTTATTTCTATTTTACAGTCATCTGTAAGTGACCTGCATAGGGCCACTCACTCCTAAGCAGCAGAGCTGGGGCTTACATTCAAATTCATGCCATCCTTTCTCCAGTATTCTGCATTGCCTGCCTGCCAGCCCATCCTAGAATCATCTATCGAAGAGTAGCCTGAGGCTTCTTCCCTGAAAGGTTGTGATGGAAGAAATATCATTCAAATTATGTTTGAAATAGATGATTACTATGTGTCATCAACACATCTTATGTTTTCAAGAGCAGTACATTCATTATACATCCAGATGTCTATAGCTGCAAAAATCATTCCATAGTAGGTCTTCTAGTGTTTTATGGGGTCAGTTATAGCTTCACTCACCCTGCTGTTCATCAGAACATTCAGTAGGCAGATATATGTCACGGGTTATATGCAAAGGGTAGGAATACAAAATCTAATAAGCCACACTCTTCGTCTTTCAGGAGTCAAATAGATAAAAGGGAGAGGCTGACCTGCAGATGATCGCAGTAAGCACGAGTGCTATGGGAACACACAGGAAAGAGAAATGATATCCAAGAAACAAGAGAAATCACACTTGGTTCCAGTTATTATGGAGCTGACAACCTAACAGAGAAGAGAATCGTGAACACAGCAATGGCACGGAGAGCAATAGCCACAGATGCCACAAAAGAGGGATTAAATACTGTAAGTATTCAGAGGACATAAAGAGTACATCCAATTAGGATGATTATCAGAAGTTTTTCAAAAAAGACAAAATATAAATGGAGCTTTAGAGAACTGTTAGGTCTTAGTGGAACAGAAGGCAAGACATTTGAAAAGCTACGAAGGCCAGCTGCCTGCTCCCTATTACCATACATCTTGAGAAACTCTGAGTTGTGTGTGGGTCTGGGACAGCTATCTATCTCAGGATTCCCTGGAACTTTCTCTCAGTCAGAAGGTCATAAAGACATCGCACTGAAAAAAAAAACAAAAACAAAAACACAATAGATGAAAGACATCTAAGACACTCATCTTACCAGGATCTCAGCCATTACGTAAACATGAATCACTTGTGCCTCCACTATTCCTCTCTAAATGGCCTGCATATCCACTGATAAAAAAAGATCTCAATGAACAAATAACCTACTCTTCGAAATTGGCATTTATATCCTTAAGAGCCATTCTAAAGAGACCATTTAATTTTGAAGGAGAAGTTATAAACATATCATCTAAAAATATGCTAATAGCTTCAAAGGGATATATGTGGGCTTCACTAATTCTCCACTTCCAGCAAAACTGTAGCTAGCTTATGTGCTCAACTAAAAATCATCACAAATCATAAAAGGGACTTGAAAGATTATCTTCATTTTATGGGTACAGAGGCTATAAGATTAAATGACTTCCGCAAGGTCACACAGTAATTTGAAGATACAGCAATTAAATAAGACTCAAAGAGTGATTCTAGAGTCTTGAAAAACGGGAAAGCCTGACCTAGAGAATGTAATCTCAAAATCCTATATGAATGTGTTTTTAATCATAGTTAAAAAAAAAAAAAAGACTGACAGGTAGGCAAGGAAAAAAAAATCTTATGAATAATTTTGGTTTATGATGATGCTGTTTTAAACATTGTTTAGAATTTTATCAAGATTTTCACAATCCAACTCTAATTGCTCAGTAGAATGGGTTAACTTCGATTGCATTTTCTTTAATCCTTTCAGTGGAAGAAGAAAAGTAGAAACCCAACCCCAGAGGCAAACTACTTGGTGTATCATCCTTGAATCTGTGATTTTTCCAACAACTGGAAAAACCAGTCCAGAGATGCTTTTTGGGAGTGGAACAGGAAAAAGGAAGAAGGGTCCAGGGATTAACAGTTTCTTTGGCTACCAGGAAAGCTCAGACACATGGCATCTTACTGGTGACAGTAAGACTTGTATCAATACTGGTACAAAACATTTTATTAATTCAAGTTTTCAAAAGTACGCCCAATAGCATTTAAGTATCCTTGAGTTTATTCTTCCTTCAGAAGAAAAAGAGCATGACAAAGCACTCCATAATCTCAGATCACTCCATTTCCTAAATTCCATTGCTTACATAAATTATTCCACATTAGCCTAAACTAAATCCTATATTGCTTAGCTTGGCCAGGGGTGACCAAAATAAACTTTTTCAACTTTCAGTTCTTAGAAATATTTCTCCTGGTATTCCCACAATCCTGCAATGCTCAATCAGTACTTGATTTCTCTTTTACAACAGTTTCTAATATGTATTCCACCACCTAAGGTATGTCTCTCTTTTGGAACGTTTCTATCATCATGATGCTACAGATAGTTTTCATTACATGTTCTCTTCTAACAGAACAGGAATAGATGTTCCCATTTCTCTAGTTGCAAACCAAGTGAACTGAGGCTTTAATCAAGACAGCTACTCTTCAAATCCCACACCCTTTCCATATGTATTTCAGAATGTGTAGGTTAAAACTGATGGACTCAATTCCAGGGGGGCAAACTGCAACCCAAGGGCTAAATGAGGTACCCCTGCCCCCACCAACAGTTTTTGTAAATAAGTTTTTTTGGATCACAGCCAGGCCATGCTTACATACTGTCTATGGCTGCTTTCTGAGTCACAGAGATCTTTTAGCCCACAAAGCCTAAAACCTTTACTATCTTGAACCTTACAGAAAAAGTTTGCTGACCCCTATACAATAAGTACATGAAACAAGAGATGTTTGGGGACGTTTTCAAAACCATTTATGTTGCAAGTAATTCATTCATTTAATAAATATATATTGAACACCTCTGGGCACTGTTCTAGGTGCTGGAGACTCCGCAATAAACTAGACAGACAAGCATTTCCCCACTCCCCACCTCTTCCCAGAGGTCACAGTCTAGTGAGAGGAGACAGACAAATATAATTACTCTAATTTCAGACAGATATAACAGGATATTTAGAGAGAGTGGCCAGAAATTTTGGAATAGTGATTCTTTAGAAAATGCAAAGTCATGAAGATAACATCTGGGAAGATGTCATTGGAAATGATATTTAAATGATGAAAAGAAGCCAGCCATGCAAAAAAATCTAAGAAAAGATTGTCCCAGCTAGAGATCAAAGGCTTGAGGGGAGGAAATGCTAGGCATGCTCAAAAACAAACAGGCAGCAAATGTACCTGAAACACAGTGGGTAAGAGAAAAAGGCATGAGGCCGGGTCAAAGGGGTTAGCAAGAGCCAGACCATGTGTGATGAGTAATGAGCAACATCATAATTCTAATAATTTCCCATCTTCAGTTCCTTGCTTATTTAAAGAAACACTACTGGATAGAAAAATAATTATTCTGCTACAACGTCTTCCTTTTGATCTGCTGAAAATTACCTGAAGTTTCAAATGCCTAGCAGCTCAAGAAAGAATACTCTGCTAAAGACAGTTTCTGCTAAGAAGGCAATTATTAAAAAAAAAAGAAAAAGAAAGAAAAGAAAAAGAAGAAGAACAAGAAGAAGAAGAACTGAGAGGCTCTCTCATTACAAAGCCATAAAGTAACTATTTTAAATGGGATGTTTTTTAAAGAAAGGGAATTTCCTGTTATTAAGCATAATTAAGCCTATTTTCCTAAGTCTACTAGGCTATTCACTCGATGACGTGAGGTCTGTCTCCCCTCCACCTCTTTGCCCAGCTGCATGCGTATTCCACCAAAACTCTTCCAAAGCAGTGGGCTGGTTTGGAGGAAATGCAAAATTCCTCTAAAGCCTGTAGAGGTATACTATCTAGTTTATTTCTTGTCTCTACACTAAATGGAGGACTGTTTCAGGGTGGAGAATTTCAACATGATGAAAAGCCACCCAATCAATCTCCTTTGTTAATGCCCTTTCCCTTCTGATTTTTTCGGGGATTTATGAATCTGAAAAGATGACTTTCCATTTTTAGATCCAAGAATAAAGGAAGTCAAGGGCATTCTGCAGAAAGGCCAAGACAGATGTGCTCTGATAAAACCATGAGTCTCAGTGAACGGCCTATATTTAGGAAGAATCAGTAGTCACGAGGTATTCTGGGGGTATGGTATCCAACCAGCCCTAACTAGAACTCAACAACACATGCATCTGCAGAACAAGCTCTCCTCGTGGTGAATGCTGTGAGGTGCCAGGCGTGGATATTTATAATCAGACTAGAACAGGGCACAGAAAAACAGTGTTGAGAAGTATGCTGAGGTGCCAGCCTTTAAGCAGCACCGCTGCTGGAGAAATTCAGCACAAAGCTTCCAAAGAAAACTAACTTGCTGTTTCCTTCCCTGCAAAGTAGGGATAAAGTAGTATTCTTTATTCTGAGGGGTTGATACTAAGTTCTCAATACATAGTATATTTATCAAATGTGCCCACCCCAAAGGCCCCATCTCCAAATACCATCACATTGGGATGAGGGTTTCAACATATGCATTTTGGAGGGACACAAACATTCAGTCCAATGCAGTGGTCCACTGACATGCGTTCTCAGACCTATTCCATGTTGACTAATGATATAGTTGAAGTTTGTTAAGCATATACTATATGCCAGACACTCAGTCCTTCTACTGGATCACCTCATCAGGTTCTCACCGTAAGCCTCTGGTGTGATTTTTATCAATGGCATTGTTTTATATTGAGGATCTGAGGCTCAAAGATTACGTGTACTGCTAAGGTCACACAGCTAATAAACAGTGCAACTGATATTTGAACCCTAGCTGTCTGACTTTAGAGCCAAACTCTTAACCACTAGATGAAATGCTCTCCTTAAAAATTAATAATAAATACCTTTTTAAATGTGGTTTTATTAATTGCAAAATAGCTATTCTATTAACACAGGACTTTCATTCCCAAGCAGCAACAATCTGATGCTCAGTTTGCCATGGCCCTCTACTTCTTGCACCTTCCCAACATCAAGGCTAGGGGTCATTTGCCACTTTTCATCATTATTGCTTGTACCTTTTTTCCACATAGAAGAATTAGGAAGAAAGTAAAATATTTCTTGGGCTTATGTTTCTATCAAAACTAGAAAAATGTAAGATGGCGTGCCACCTATTAGCTTGATTTAATCATTTAAACTCAATGATTTGGGTTAATTAATCTTTTAATCCATCCACATTATATAGATATATCAAAATATCACATTGTACCCCATAAATGTATACAATTATGATTTGTCAATTAAAAATATTAATTTTTTAAAAGTAGGAAAATACATGGTATGCCACTGTTGAAGAAAAATGGGAGACAAGTGGAAACAAATATTCTTATGTGCTTAATGTGCAAAGTGAATGAGCACTTTCATTTCCATGCTCACTTACATCACCTGTCGGGATGAAGTATTTGAATTTGAGCTATCTTAACCTCTACATCATTTTAAGCAGCTAAAGACATGTTGATAGCAAGTGCACAGATGTCCAGCAATGAAAACTTTTAATTCTGACAAGGATGATGGAAGGAATCCCACATGCTATAGAACAATGCTTTTTACATTCATATAACTTAGAAGTCTCTAGTGAATTTCATTAATATCTGTTTTATTTTTTAAGTTTTTAGTTTGCTTGGCTAGAAAGCAAACTAGAAAGAGGTCCAGGTCCAGGAAGAGGCTCCATGCTACCCTGTGGCACACCACTGCCTCCCTGAGTAAGGGGACTCTAACTCATGAAAAAGGCAGCTAAGTGCCACCCAGCATGCCTGCAGTGTTTGCTGCCACCCCAGTCAGACTTCCAGGAGACTAAAGCTACTGTGAGTCTAGTTCTACTACGGCCACCTGAGGAGATCCATTTGTAAGGAAGTGGAAGGAGGTCCACCCACCCAAATACCTGCTGTTTCACAGAAAGAAATAATGAATTTGTCACGTGGTTTGCTTACATCCCAGGTGAAATTCCATTTGCAAGGGTAAGAAAGTTAATAGTGGGCCTTAAATTTAAAATCAACTAAGGTTAATGCTGGTAGGTTGGCAGTGCTAAATTTATTTACCCTTATCAATGTTCCATTACCTTAAACATTCTACTATTAAAATGGGTGGTGGTGGGGAGAAACTTATTTGGCATTCATTTCAACCCAGTGAACTGTTATTTATAGACAGGAAAACAGCCATGGCCACCCATCACGATGGAAACCACTGCCCAGAACCAGGCCTCCACTGAAGGGTCTCTGAGGGCTTGCTAAGAACAGAAGCTAACCCACAAGGTGGGCTTAAGCCTCCTTCCATTTAATTTCAACCAAGAAGTTCAATTGAGCAGGTTTTACATAGCTTATTTACTCCTACCAAGTTTTTAGAACTTAAGACTACACTGTTGACCATCTCTTATGAGGTAAACAAATGGAGAACTCTTTCTGCTGGATTTACTTCAAAAAAATAAGAGTAGAATGAATACACAAAGAACCAGGACAGATTACAAGTAAATGTGGGTCTTCCTTTCAATTTTATTTGCATGTTTTATTCTTGGCTTAACACCCCTCTACACCTCTTTAAGGGCCATGTGAAGTGAGTTTCTAAATCAGTGGTAGGTATTACAGGCTTTTAAAGACATCAGTATGTCATAAAGATAAATTACTAAAAGGCTGACATACAATGCTACATTATTGAGCATGATGCTTAGGGTTAGGTGCTTACATGATGAAGTTATTAGGACTACAGAGATACAACTCACAAAACTCAAAAGCCAAATCATGCACTGGCCTCAGGAAGATCTCCTCTAAATGTAATGGAAAACAAACTATAAAAAGCATCACCTATTCAATGAAAACTAGGAGTCTCTTTGGTAAACGCGCTAAATCAGTAACTTACATTGCTGACGTGTCAGGTTGGGCAAAATGGCACACACTGAAGAAACACCCTGAGAGGAACCTTCAAAATCAGCCCAGTAAATGCTTCCTAGTTTCAATACTTGCTGGCTAATCAGAGCTACAAATATTCATAATCAAAACCTCATTAAAAAAGAATTTATTAGAGTAATTCTCTGACATTTTCTAAATATAACTTTTTAAAAAAAAATTGATGGAAAATTGAGGTGTTTTAGAACTCAGGGGGAAAAAATGAAAACAGTATTCATTCTACCCATGGCTTGCTACTAGTAACCAGGAGAAATAAATTATTTGAAACCATAAGTAAGTTCAAAACAAAGTAAGCTTTTGATCTGGCAGAGGGAAAAGGTAGGCAAGGCAAACACACGATTTATTCAGATTATAAACTAACATGTGTACTGAGTGTGCTGGCCTCCAGGTAGTCCTGGGTAAAGAGAATAAGAAAAAGCCAATAAGCACAGTACACACAAATATGAGCCTGGTCCTGAGGGAAAAGAATCTGAGTAATGAAACCCAAATATAGGAGTGCAACCTAAAAATAGCCCTTCTGCTTCTACAGAGGTATTTTCCTTTTAGCATTCATTTGAAATGTGTGGGAAGACAAAACAGTTTGAGTTAAGTGAATTTCCAGATTTCATCAAAAGTCAAGTGATTCTCTGAACCATTTTGAACAGTAAAAATATAATTTCCCCTTCCTTTAGGTTTTTCTTTTTTTTTTTTTGGAAGAGGGGGTGGAGGATGGTGACATAATACTGAACAAGAGTATCATTTCTAAATTTTGGGAGAAGCTGATATTAACTCTAGGTAAAATCTAACTTAAGTCATGGGAAACCATTAGATCTTTGGAATTTTATCAGTGAAAACCACCATAGTTATTTTTTCTTCCATAAAGAAAGACAAATAGAGAATGACAGAATGTCACACTATGATTACATTTTCCAATCATGCCACAAATTTAAAAGATTTCATAATTATTGCCTAGGGCTTTTTCCTTTTTTTCTTTTTTTTTTAACTCTTTAGGGAAGGGGAAAAAAAAGATGGTGAGAAAAACCAGCTTGTAGGTTGAAACGTGTTTTAATTCCAGCACTTCCTCAAAAAAAAAAATTGAAAGAGCATCTACTAGAAACCAAGTTCTATGCTCCAAGCTGCCTCCACTCTAGGTAAGCCTTTTCCCCACTGGCAGGTAAAAAAAAGAGAGCCTTACTTCTTTTCTCTGTGCTATTTTAAATCACATAACTACAATATGGTAGTGCAAAAAAGAAACAATGGAGTGCCAAGGGATCCCGCTTTGCCTCACTATGTAAGAGCAGAGAGGAGGCGTGTGGAGATGTTCTTAGGTCACGTAGGAACAACAGTCCCTCCCCCACAATGTTTCAGTACGAGGCAGATGGTAGGTGGGTGGTAATGACTAAAGATAAGAAGCCACCAGGTCCCACTGAGACAGCCCGCCTTGGAACAGGGAGTACCACCCATTCATTAATCTTGAGTGTACACGTGGCTTCTCTACTGAACCCACACACATCTCGACCACATGTTTTCTATGTGCCCAGCACTGATGTAAAACACTATCTGTTCCTATCCTCAAGAAGAGTCAAGTTTAGTGGAAGAGTTTACAGTATGAACAGCTTCTCCTAATCATATTCAGGGGCACCAGATCTGGTCTGAAACACTGGGAAAAGTAGAACAAGCATGAGGTTACAGATAATCGAGATAATGAGATGTGGAGAAAATATAGGCCCTGCCATTTTTCTGCATATTTATGCAGCATAGGATAAACACTACAGGAATTAGTGTTGGAACAAATTAAACTTGCAAATCACACTTCTAATACCTGGCCATCCCAAACAGTCCTTCAGGACCTTCACACAACACAGATCTCACAATCTTGTGGCCAGCTGTCTTGGTTAGACTGTGTGAGATAACAAGAGGGTGACCTACATAGCTGGTCTGTAATGGAGAGCCAGAGACTTTTTTCCTTCCCTTCCCTGAAAACAGACTTTCAGGGTAAGGGACAGAAGGAAGGAAATGAAAAGGTATAGCACTCCTCTCCTTGCTCACATGTAAATACGTTTCTGTACAGCAGGTTACTTTTTGAAAGCATCAATAGTATTTGTAAGGGAGACTGTATGAAGAACCAGAGCTAAAATTAGAACATAAGAGAAGTTCTTTAAAGGTATGTCATATAATAGTTTGATTCTGCAGAAATCAACATTTTAATTCAAAACAGTGGTTAGTTGTTTTACTGGAAATTCTATGGACTTATGCTAGACACTTTAGGGAAGTGGGAAAAGAATCTGACATAAGCACAGAGATGTGGAAAGGTAGAAACTATGATTTTGTACAACTCCAGGGGCACCGTTCATGTTGAACTTTATGTGACTGGAGTTACGCAGTGCAGCCTAGGTAGCCATCCACAGCCCTTGAAAATGATACAGGGATGCTACTGAGTGCCCACTCCCAGGTTTTACCACAAAGGCCTTCATATCGTATTTGCAGGACAAATGCTTCCCAATCCAATGATGATCCTTTCCTCTTTGATCTTTCTCAACTTTTACTGCTCCTCCATTAGCAAAAAAAGGAAAAGAGGCTTAACCCATGCTGGCAAATAAGCATGTTAAATTGCCTCTAGTTTCAAGGAACCGGGAATCCTCCTGATGTCTCGTTTTCTCCTGCCTAGCATACAGGGATTGGTTTCACAGGGAATGACCCACCTCCACTCCTTGCACTCTTGGTGTCATGCCCACTCCACCCCCATCATGCTAGAAATGTGCTAATGCTAAGCACAGACCTGACTGGGCTAAGTGGACTTTCTCCCTGGAGTCCTAAATCCCCACAGCCACCTGTGCTTTCCAGTTTTCCTTACAGATACAAGGGCTACCCCGTATTCCTCTGGTATATATGTTTTTTGCTTAAATTTAGTTTCTCTTACTTGCAACAAAAAATATTCTGATATATCAACTGAAAGGAAACGAACAAATAAAAAGCACCTTTGGTGCTACTTGGTGTCTTCTCTATGCTCTTACAAAGGTACAACCAAATCATCACAGAGAGCAAATATACCAAAGAAGTAGGTATCAGTTCAACATTCCCTCCATCAAGCTGAAAGTCCCAGGGGACACTCTACCAAATGTACTTCTGTGGAAAATGTCCTACGCTCCAGTCTCAAACTACTTGAAAATAATACAAGGTACCAGGTTGACCATTCAAATGTGTAAAAATAAAATTATCATCAGGCAACTAAAATGCATTCTGACCATCTATTGCATTAGACTTTTTGTAGCTGTTCTTAGTTGTATCAATGCCATAAGGCTCGAGTTTCTTGACACATCAATAAAAGGGTTCAAAAGTATAAATATCAATCCACAGATATACATGGGCCATTTATAACTATTTTATAGCAATATCTTACATTTTATAGTGCTATGCAAAAATGATTCCATGTACTATTTCTCCTCTGATTTTTTCAAGACCTCTTTAAATAGTCAGGGAAGATGAACTGGATCAAACCTTGCCCAGAATCAGAAGTGGTAAAGCTGGCTCAAGGACAAGCTCAAATCAAGATCTCTCTGTCTGCCAAATGCAGCACTCTACTGCACCACACTGACCACAATACAGGATCCTAGAGCCCTCATTATTCCTTGTCTCAGGAGTCCTTATCGGCTAATGGAAGAAATGGCGCTAAACAAATCTGTGCAGTAGGGTGGAAGCGGACAAAGCAAAGGCAAAGAAAGAGAAGGCCCAAGTCCCACCTTGCATCAGAGGGGAAAAACTATTTCATCAGTGTTGCCTCACTAACCACATTCATTTTGGCTTCATTGTGACAGCTATTAACTATCATCAATAGATTCATAGTAAGTATCTTAGTCTGTTCGGGATGCTACAACAAACTACTTTAGACTGGGCAGCTTTATAACAGAAATTTATTTCTTATAGTTCTAGAGGGTGGTTAAGTTCAAGATCGAGGTGCCAGTATATGTGATGTCTGGTGAGGGACTGCTTTTTTGACTCACAGAATGGTACCTTCTTGCTGTGTTCTCACATGGTGGAAGGGGCACGGTAAGTGCACTAATCCCATTAATGAGGGCTCTGCCAAATTACCTCCCAAAGACCCCATCTTTTAATACCATCATCTTGGTGATCAGGATTTGACATATAAATTTGGGGGAGACATTCAGACTATAGCATTCTGCCCTGGCCCCTTAAAATTCATGTCCTTCTTATATGCAAAATATGTTCATTCCATCCCAACAGCCCCGTAAGTCCAGCATCAACCCAAAAGACTAAAATTCAAAGTCTAATCTAAATATTACCTAAATCAGATATGGGTCAGACTCAAAGTATGTCTCATTCTGAGGCAAATTCCCCTACAGCTGTGAGCCTATGAAATGAAACAAGTTATGTGCTACCAAAATATTATGATGGGAAAGGCAAAATGGAAGCCATTGGAACTGCTTCTACCTAAGAAAATGGTGAATCAAAAGCAATACCTCACTCCTGGAGGGATTGCATTGATTGGTGCCACCCTCAAGGACTTGAAATATGCAGGGGTGGTGACTCCCACCACATCCTCCAATTCAACTTTCCTATATGGCCTGCGCAGAAGACAGACGGATCTTAGAGAATGACAGTGGATTATCTAAGCTAAGGAGTAAATATCACTCAAAGACTTTAGTCCCTTTTCTTGGGAAAGGATTAGTGTATTTTCAGTTGTACACAGGATAGTTATAGCATGTCAGGTGAAATTATGACTTAGTTATTGTCTTTATTTGGAGATTAAGCATGGTTTAAAGAGATGTGTATGGGTGCCAAGTCGACAAGGGGTGGACTTGTGATGGTTAATTTTATTGTCAACTTGAGTGAATTCAAGGATACCCAGATAGCTGGTAAAACATTATTTCTGGGTGTGTCTGTGAGGGTGTTTCTAGAAGAGACTAGCATTTGAATCAGTAGATGGAGTAAAGAAGACCTGCCCTCACCAATGTGGGCAGGCATCATCCAGTCCACTAAGGGCCTAGATAGACAAAAAGGCAGAGGAAGGCCGAACTCACCGGCTCTCCTAGAGCTGAGACATCCATCTTCGCCTGCCCTTGGACACAGGGGCTCCGCAGGTTCTTATTTCTTTGGACTCTGGTACTTACAACACCAGTAGGTTGTCCCTGTCCCCCCTAGCACCACAACTCGCTCCCCTGGTTTTCTGGCCTTTGAAGTCAGACTGAATTACACCACTACCTTTCCCGGTTCTCCAGCTTGCAGATGGCAGCCTGTGCAGCTTCTCAGCCTTCCCATAGTAAATCCCCTTTATATATGCATTTCCTATTGGTCTGTTTCTCTGGAAAACCCAGACTAATTAAAAAAGTATTGTTGGCAGCAATGAGTATGATTAATAAGGAAGCCATGTCATAAGTTCATTGTTCAAAACTAGCAAAATTTATTTTTATATAGAATATTCAACTTCTAGCACTTTTAAATGTTAATAAAAATAAGAACAAAAAAACCACACTGAGCATGTTTTCTCTAGAGTTAATCAATCAGCCAATTATAGGTTAAGTATAGGTAATAAGCTAAAATATATTGCCCTTGCCTTTCAGGAGCTTAACACTGAATTAAGTTCCATGACTCTTGAAGAAAAGAGTCACCAATTCTCTGACTTCAGGACCTCTCTTCCTCAGATCATCCTATCTCCTGCCAGAAGCTTCTGGTAAAACAAAATCCCAGGATGAGAGACCTTGAAATTTGGTCAAATGCTTAAAATCAAGAACTGAAGCCAAGACAATACTTTTTATTGTGGTTAGGCAATGGATGCCATCCTGGAAAAAATCTGTGTTTTTCAAAACAAATAGCTATAATATATCCATAGCAGGAACCACTCTTGAATTCAACATAATCTATGGCTGGCATATAGACAAGGTAAATGTGGGCCGTAGGAGCAAGATGTTGGGCCACAGCTAAGAATGAATAAAGGCATGTCTAGAAGTAGCATCATAGTCCCCAAGGCAAAGGAGTAGTCACCAAGGGATACCAGAAAAGCAAGACCCTACAGTAAGAAGCCAAAAAGAAGTAAGGGTTCAATGAATCAGAACACGTGACGGCCAAGCTCATGTTCAACTCAAGCATTATATACTTATGAACATATAAAAGACACTGGCACTTAATCTTGACTAGATCTAAGATACTACTGTTCTGGAGAGCAAAAATTCCAATTTTCTAGACTCTGGTTTAGCCTAGGCTTTACTCTCAGAGGAAAGGGTACCTTTAATAGTCTACATACAAATATACCACGGACTAAAGAGAAAAAAGTGCCACCAATTATAAGCAGGTATGAAACAAAAGAATAAATATCAATAATATGGAAAGAATGTATAAGCTGCTTCTTGAAGTGTCACCACAAGATTAAAAAGTGCTCTTGCTGGTCCCAGAAGATTACAGGGAACAAGAACCAGGATGGTCACCATGGCATGCCAACATTCTCCCCAAAGAGTTATGCCAGCACTAGCTAACTGTTACAGAGTAAGTTTTTTCAGCCGTCGGGAAAAAACTATTTTTTTAAAGAAAAAAAAGGAAAAAAACAACTCACACAATCTCACCTACAAGGTTTCTGAAGATAGGATTGGGGGAGGGTATTAAATTCCTCTTCAGCATCACACACTTGGCTATAGAGCAGACTTAAGTTTGGAGAGGAACTTAGGCACCATTTCAATATAGACACCATCACCACCAAACACCAACTTTAGAAGGAACACAGGTATGTATTCCCAAGCCAATGAGAATTATTCAAGTTAATGAAAATAAAAGAAAGAATACCCACATCGACTAGAAAGGGTCTTACCAATAATTGTCACTCCTCTGAGTCTTTACCAGAAACTTCCAGGATTACTAATGGGCTGTGTGTCTGTTACATGACTTATAATACGGTCACAACCCTTGGATATCAGTTACACAAAAGCATTAATAACTTGGCATTCATGTGAGGAGGGTTAGAAGAAGGAAAGACTAGTGTCCCATTCTTCTGTTTATAAATTTGTAACTTATGAATTCAAATCTCAAGATAGATACAAATAGTTAACAAATACCCAGAATTAAAAATATCTCCAAAGAACTAGAAGCCAATAGACATACATTAAAACCAAAATGAAATCTAACTCCAAAGAGGACAAAGCCAACATAAGATGAAACTTATATACATGTGTGCCATTAGAAAACAGGCCAATAGTGATAAATTAAAATTGTACTAAGATTAAATTATTTTCATCTCACTCCTGGATATAAAAGTACCAGTATTATTAATAATAGAAAGGAATGATAGGTAATAACTATTTATATACTGTTCAGAATATTTAACTTGCATTTGAATATGAGGAAGTCTCATTACTAGATAATCACAGCCCTCAAGAAACAAATGAAACCGTAGCAAGGAAACATTGCTCAGAGAAAACTGAAGCAAAATGGCACAGGCTAGAACAGGCAGGAGCCATTTTCCAGTACCTGAACTCACCTATGTGAAGCTGTTGCTTTGCTGTGATTAATGTCTTGCTTGGGCCTTCTGGGGCAGAAAACATATATAGGCAGCATTGTCTAATAGAAGTTTCTGTGATGATGGAAATGTTTTATCCCTACACAGTCTAATACAGTAGCCCACATATGGCTAATGAGCATTCAAAAGTGTTTATCAAAAAGTCCCAAAACAAGCCGGGCATGGTGGCTCACGCCTGTAATCCTAGCACTCTGGGAGGCCGAGGTGGGAGGATCGCTCGAGATCAGGAGTTCGAGATCAGCCTGAGCAAGAGCAAGACCCTGTCTCTACTAAAAATAGAAAGAAATTAGCTAGACAACTAAAAATATATAGAAAAAATTAACCAGTGGCACATGCCTGTAGTCCCAGCTACTCGGGAGGCTGAGGCAGGAGGATCGCCTGAGCCCAAGAGTTTGAGGTTGCTGTGAGCTAGGCTAACGCCACAGCACTCTAGCCCAGGCAACAGAGCCAGACTCTGTCTCAAAAAAAAAAAAAAAAAAAAGCCCAAAACAATAAATGTTGGCGTGGATGCAGAGAGATAGGAACACTCATGCACTGCTGGTGGGACTGCAAACTAGCACAACCTCTGTGGAAAGTAATATGGAGATACCACAAAGAACTACAAGTAGAACTACCATTTGATCCAGCAATCCCATTACTGGGCATCTACCCAAAGGAACAAAAGACATTCTATAAAAAAGACATCTGCACTAGAATGTTTATAGCAGCACAATTCAAAATTGCAAAGATGTGGAAATGACCCAAGTGCCCATCAATACATGAGTGGATGAATAAAATGTGGTATATGTATACCATGGAGTTCTACTCAGCCACAAAAAACAATGGTGATATAGCACCTCTTGTATTATCCTCAATAGAGCTGGAGCCCATTCTACTAAGTATCACAAGAATGGAAAAACAAACACCACATATGCTCATCATCAAATTGGTATTAATTGATCAACACTTGTGTGCACATATAGTAGTAACATTCATGGGGTGTCAGGCAGGTGGGATGGGGAAGGAGGAAATGAGTATATGCACACCTAATGGGTGTGGTATGCACTGTTTGGGGAAAGGACATGCTTGAAGCTCTGACTGGGGTAGGGGCAAAGGCAAT
>CAUYSK010034821.1:0-48256 GCA_963575035.1 Avahi laniger | reverse complement strand
TCACACTTCAAATGTTGAGGTTGCTAAACAGGTCACTCTGCATCCTTAAAACAGCATCAAGAAGAGACTCGAGGAGAAGCAATTAACCTGATTTTTGCTGTTTTATTTTTCATTTACTGTTGGTTCTTTATCAGGATGAGGTTCTTCCTCAAATAGGACAAGTGTGTAAAAAATGATTATAGGTATATGTCTTCATTTCCAACAGAGTAGGCTAGAGTGATATTGTGGAGATCCTGGATCACGACCTTCCTGGGGGCACTGTTTAAATCACTTTAACTCTCGCTCTCTTCTTCTGTCCTCCAGGCGGCTGTGCCTAAGGAATAGTGTAGGAGAAAACATGGTAGGATTAGCTTAGGCAATGCTTACTTTCCTGAGTCTCAGGAAATTATATTTTTTAGAGTGACTAAATTTTTTGGAATTGGTAAGATTTGGCTCATTAAAGCCTTTACATTTAGATTTATAAATATACTTGGTGGAATTTGGTTTTCATAGCGATAAAGCATATTTTCCTGTGTTCTAAGACAGGACACTTGCAAAATTAGAATATTTTTTGTTTCTGTGATATCTTGGGGGATCGTCATATATCCCTTTAGCCTGCCTTGAAATGCTGTTTTATTTCATGAGCAAAGGGAACTGTTGCACACTAGGAATGTAAATTGGTATAGCCATTGCAGAAAACAGTTTGGAGGTTCCTCAAAAAAAGAAAACTGGAACTGTCATTTGATCCGTCAATCCCACCACTGGGTATATATTCAAAGGAAGTGAAATCAGTATGTTGGAGAGATACCTGCGCTTTTTGTTCATTACAGCATTATCACAACAGCCCAAATATGGAATCAACCTAAGTGTCCATCAAAGGATGAATGTATAAATAAAATGTGGCATACATACACAATGAAAGACTATTTAGCCATACAAAAGAATGAAATCCTGTCATTTTCAACAGCATGGATGAACCTGGAGGACATTATGTTAAGTGAAATAAGCCAGGCAAAGAAAGACAAAGACCACATGGTCTCACTCATGTGTGAAATATAAAAAATTGCATCTCATGGAAGTAGACAGTAAAACGGTGGTTACCAGAGGCTAGAGTGGTTAAGGTGGAGTGGAGTTTGGGGAGATGTTGGTCAAAGAATATATATTAACATGCTTACAAATAGATAGGAGGAATACATTCAAAAGATCTATTGTACAGCACAGTGACTATAATTAATGATGATGTATCACATTCTTGAAAAATGCTAAGAGAGTGGATGCTAAGTGTTTTCTCCACAAAAATGATAGATATGTGAGGTAATGCATTTATTGATTAGCAAAATTTAACCATTTCACAATGTATATATACTTTAAAACATCATGTTGTACACAATAAATGCATATCATTTATATGTCAATTTAATATATATAGTAAAGAAAAGAAAAGTAATGCAGTGGTACCCTAAGGATACTTTTTTGGTAACTAAGATTTTACCTTTTACTGCTATGGACATTATTCTTTTGGAATTTCAGTTTTTTTAGGAAGGGAACTTACATCAGCTGAGAGATCATGCATGTTCTAATAAGCATTTGTAAACGAGAAGCTTTTGTTAGAAAGAAATGGTCTTTTGTAACTGCAGATCATAAACCCACTACCTGGCACATATCAGTTTATCTTCAATCTCTTCCTTAACTGATCTGAAAAACACCATCAAACTGGTTAGAACTGTGAATAAAATAAGCCTTAACTGATGCTACATAATGGCCTGAGATTCCTTTCAGAATCGTATGAGCTTTAGTTTCTGAAATTTTGTACTAACTTACAGGTGTGTGTATGTGTGACACTGTGTGTGTGTGTGTGTGTGTGTGTGTGTGTGTGTGTTCCTTCTTGATCGTCAGCCAGCTTGTAGGTGGGTGTTGAGTGCTCTACTTCGAGACAGACATGGCGTTGAATCCTGTTGTAGTCGCTTGCTAGGGCTGTTGTGGTAAAGTACCCCACCCTACCTGACTGACACAACAAAAATGTGCCTCACAGTTCTGGAGGCTGGAAGTCCAAGAGCAAGGTGTCAACAAGGTTGGTTCCCTCTGAAGGCTGTGAGAGAGAGTCTGTTCCACGCCTCTCTTCAAGCTTCAGGCAGCTTTGCTGGCAATCCTGGCCGTTCCTCAGCTTGCAGAAACATCACTCTCATCTCTGCCTCCGTCTTCACGTGTGCTTTATCTGTCTTCAGGTTTCCTATTTTTATAAGAATACTATTTATACTGGATTAGGGCTCACCCTAATGACCTCATTTTCAGTTCTGTAAAGACCCTGTCCCCAAATACGGTCACATTGTGAAGTACTCAGGGTCAGAACTTCAACACATGAACTTGGGTCGGGGCACAGTTCAACTCGTAGCATCTGGCATTACCAGTGACTAGCTCTGTCAGTGGGAAAGTCACTTGACCTTTTCTTAGCCCCATCTGTGAGAGGAGGAAGAAACCATATATCCCACAGGATTACTGTGAGAATTTCTGAGGATATGTGGAAAATTGCTTCGTGATCATCTGAGTGCTATTTGTGGTTATTGGGTCACGGAGGTTCCCCCATTCCACAGTAAAGCACGCATATTAGAGTATAGGGCAGTTGTCAGGACATCTGCATCCTAACTCCTAATAAGAGAAGTGAGTAACTTTTGATAAGCATCTACTATGTGCCAATGTGACTCTAGCTGAACCTGTGAGGAACTCAGGTTTGCCTGGCTTTGTCTGAAAAGGGCTCAGTTTGTTGGTCTGAAAGCATCTATTTGCACACACCAGGCATCTCCCTTTTATTGACTGAAATATGATGAAGGGACACGTGCATTATGGGGGAGTCCCAGGGGATGGCAAAGACTGTGGGTTGAACCCTCAGAAATGGAAGACTCAAGTAGAATGAAAAGGAGCTCTTCTCTGAATGCACGCTGGGGGGCCCAAAGACTACACCAACACACCTGAGGCACCTGCAGGAGTGGGCTTGGGCACCCTGGATCTTATATGTCATCAACTTGTTTATAAACATCTGGGAAGCTTATACAAAAAAATCCCAGAAATAACACTGGGATGGAGAGTGCACCTTGAAGCTGAGTGAGGTCATATGGTTACACTAGGAACTTGGGTCAATAACACTCATGGTGTTCCATCTGTATCCATAAACTAAGAAGCCTGGAGAATATCTAGGTTTCACATTTATCATTTAATTTCAACCTTATAAAAACCTGTGACGTATTATTACTCCCCGTTTTAAAGATGAAGCAACTGAGTATCTTTGGTTAAGCTATTTACCTGTCTGAGTGCTTCCCAAGCAAGTCCTATATCACTTGCAAAGTTTAGGGCACACATACCCACCACTTGGTCTTTTTTTATATTCAATAGTTTCTTTAAATTGATTTCATCTTACTTGAACTTGTCTTCAGAAACAATATACATGAAATTAAGAGTTTGTTCAGATATATGTAAGTATATATTTTTTCAAATAGCCATCAAAATAAACATGCAATTGTTAAAACTTAAAATTATAACTCAGAAATTCCACTATTAGGTAGTTACCCAAGGGAAATGAAAACACATATTCATACAGAAAATTGTTCATGAATGTTCAGAGCAGCATTATTTATAATAGCCAAAAAATGGAAACAACTCAGATACCCATCAATGGATGAGCGAATAAAGAAAATGTGGTACATCTACATAATGGAATGTCATTCAGCCATAAAAAGTAATATAATACTGATACACATTACAACTTGGATGGACCTCAAAACATTATAGTAAGTAAAAGAAGTCTGACACAGTAGGTCACATATTGTACAATTCTTTTTATATAAAATATCCAGAGTTGGCAATTGTGTAGAGAGAAAACAGATTAATGTATACCAGGGGATGGTGGAGGGGGAAAGGAAGAATGATTATTTGATGGATATGGGGTGCTTTTATTAGATGATGAAAAAGTTTGAAACTAGAGTAAGCTGATGGATGCGCAACACTATGAATATGCTAAATACTACTGAATTGTTCACTTTAATATAGTTAACTGTGTATTATATGAATTTCACCTAAATTAAAAAAATCATCTGTATGTCCCATACAATTGTCATGTGTATCAACAGAGGCACTAAATATAGACTTTGGGAAACACAGGACTACGGTCTCAAACTCTCAATGAAGGCAATCAAGATTCAAACCCTTTATTATAGCTCCAAAGCTCTGCCCTATATCCTGCAACAAGGATTGAAATGGAAACTCCAGCTGTGATTTCAGCAGAACGTTCAGACATAGAGGTCTGCAATTGCGTAAGAAGGGAGTGGCATGTGCAAAAGGAGGAAAAAGAAGGAGAACTAATGTAGAAGTGGGGATCCTACCTCCCAGCCAGAGCTGCACACCAGGCCCACAGTGAGCACAGGGGGCTCCTCTGAAGTGGTTGTAGCCCCAGCTGACAGCGCCTCACAGTCTCTGCCAAGAATGATCAGGCTAATTAGAGATAGAAAGGAAAGTCCAAGGCCAGTGGATTGTGTGCACCTATTGCACCTGGCTAGTCAGGAAGTCTGAATGCTGGAATCACACCCGACACACACTGATAAGCTTTTTAATTCCAAAGAATGCTGTTGGGCAAGGGGTATTTGGCATGTTCGGAGGGGAGACACTACTGGAACATCATCCTGCTCCGTGACAAATTTCTGTCTCTTTCTCCTTTTTAGGATTTATACAAGCTTATTTTAACAAAAGATCCTGTAATCTTATGTCCTACCTGTTACGCTTCTCTGCCTGAACCGCTTGTCTTTATTTCTTCATGTCTTGCACACTCCTCAATCCAGTGTAGCATGGATTCCTCCTTCAGGGTCCTGAGCAATCCTTGCATTTTGACACTGACTTTACAGCTGTTTCCCGCAACCTTTGACCTGACCTTGGAATGTTCCCTTTCCTTAACGTCCATGTCACCCCGTCCCAGGGAGTGGCTCCTCCCCTGTCCTCTCCGTGGACCTCTAAGCAGTTAGGCAGGTAGGATGTCTGCTTTATCCAGTGTTGCATCCCAAGCACCTGGTACTGCCTGAATCAAAGTGTGCTCGCTTGGGGGATGGGATTAAGGAATACCCACGTGTTTCCTGGTGGAAGACCTGGGTTTCATTCTCTAAGATGCTATAAACTTTTAAAGAGAAGTGGTGGGCTTCATCACACTTTAAATTCCCCTGGATAGCATCCAAGCCCTGAAAATGTTGGTTGGAAATCTGCAAATGCTCCGTGAGAATTTGGTCCTGACTCTGTGAATCTCCTGAATATTAAGGAAGTAGATTTCTTCTGTTTTCAAAGCACCATGGCTAAGAGCCACACTTGGGAATCAGAATGGCCCATGTTTTAATTTCACTCTACTATGTAGTGGATGGTGACCTGGGTAAGCCTGAGCCTTGGATCCTATGTCTGTAAGTAGGAAAAAATAACACCCACGTAATAAATACTGATGAAATACCCACCTGCCTTAATTAAGCTAAATTAAATGAGATTATGTACAATCAATTTTGCTATAATGTGACATATGAGCTCCTAAAAATCATTGCATTTTGTATAATCATGTAATAGAAACCACAGGGATTAATACTAAAAACTGGGGTGAGAGACACAACCCTCACATACTTTATTACTGACAATTTTTCACACAAAAAATATGTTTCCTATTTCCCTCTTTTAAATGCTGATCTTCCTGAGGGCAGGTGCTGTGTTTTGTCCACTTTTGTGCCTCTAATGACTTATACCCAGTAGCCAGTCCAATCAGTAAGTATCATTAAGCTGTCACGATCAAGGCAGGGCTGCAGTTTTGGGGGAAGGGGCTGGGGAGGTAGGGACTCAAACAAGGTTGCTGCTGAAATCATGAGACCCATGGCCCTCAGGTGAGAACAGGTCCAGAATCCAGCTGACCCAATGCTGGACCCCTGAGTGTTGACCTTGGACTGTGCCTGCAGGTTGAGGGGTATTTCTAGCAGTGGGAAGTGGAGGGCTCCAGAGGTTAGAATTGGCCATAGTGTAGTCTTCCTGGGGCAACTGGAAAGTCCTAGGAAGGTGACAATGTCACAGATCTGGTAAGTGGCAGAGTCAGAACTTGACCTCGGGCAGAACTGGCTCCAAGCCCATGCCTTTTCATATATTACTTTTTACCAAACCCTATGACAAAATCAGCCAAATCTACAAGGCATGTACTACCATAGTAGAGCAAATTTTCTACTTGACATTTTCTCAGCCATCCTATTTAATCCTAAAAATCCATCATGTTATATAAGATTGTTATTCTTATTTTACAAATGAGGAAAGTGACCTCAGAGAAGGAGAGTGACTTGTCCAAGGACACAGGCAAGGGTTTGGCACAGCTCAGAGAGTCTGACTCAAAGTCACTGGCTCTGTCTTCTTCTTTTGGGGCTGGGCAAAGATGGTGCAGGCTGCCTGTCCTGCAGTGGGGGGTGAGAGAAGATGGGTGAGGATGTGAATAACAAGCCTCGAATGCTGTCTGCTCTTGGCGAAGAGCACTAAATGTATCAGGGCAGAACATCATTCTGCTCTTTCCCTAATAGAAGCATAAATATGGCCTTCTCTGCAATGAGCAATTTCCTTGGCTCTGCTGACACAATGGGAAATATCCTCAGTGAGAAAATTAAATATTGGTGTCATAGGACTATTAGAGAAACAAATGGCACTACACGTTCCTCCTCTTTCCTCCTGCTACTTTGCCATCTTTTCTTGGGCTGGCAAGAAGCCCCAAGTAGGGGCTGGCATTTCTGCCACAAGAGTAGAGATGTTCAAGATGTCCACGACATGGCTTTGTGAGGTCATTCGTCCACTCACTGATTTTACACATATTTATTTGGAACAGTCTGAGGTTTTCCTGAGAGACTATAATTCCAATTTTGAGCTTTGGTCCAGGCTCTGCCTCTGTGTAGCTGTGAACTTGGGCAAGTTATTTAATCTCTCTGAGCTCCAGGTTCCTCTGGGCTTGTTCCTTCGTCTACAAAATGCAGATCATCATCAATCATCATTATAATTGTTGTTATGAAAATATCTCTATTGACTTGTTTCAGAGTGAAAGGCGTTGGTCTCCCAAATCTAGAAACAGTGTGCATGGAGTAGGAACACACTCCACTTTGGAGCTTGATTCTCTTTCCTCCCTGCAGGTTCCCAGGGACTGCACTCTCTGTCCTCGCAGAGTTCATTGAGTGGCAAGCACAGAAATACACGTCCCTGATTCCCCCACCAATAATTTCAGAGAATGTTCACCTTTTGCAGTGTGAACAGCCAGAGCCCCTTTTAAAGTGCTACCACCTTTGTTTTGCAACCACTACAAAAAAGTGGTTATAAATTTAGCAGCCTAGTATTGAGAAATACATAATGACAAATGAATGTCATGAATTATTAAGACTTAAAATGTGTTTGGATTTTATCCTACAAAACATCATTAATATGTGTTTGAACAAAAAGCATTAGAATTTATAAAGGCAAGGCATTTTGTTTAGTGTAGAGACAAAGTATGGTGCCTATGTGGATCCAAGCCCTCCTGCAATCGCTCTATGCCTCCCATCCCCATGCTCTACAGTTAAACAATTATGCCACTAAACAAGTTCCACAGGGTCATCTGCCTCTTTTGCCTCTTAATGAAAAGCTAGGGTGACCCATGCATTTTGTGGTGAAATGAAACCCAGAGAGGAATGTGTCCAAAGCTACCCAGTGCTACCCAGAGAGAAGACAATAAACACAGTGCCTCAAGAGCACACGTAGAGGGTTAGTAGGGGATTTAGGGATGGAGGGTGGAGATACTTCCCAAATGTATCATGAAAAATCAATCCCATGGGTGGAAAAGAGATAAATATGGAAACTAATGCAATTTGTCAAAATCACACACACAAAAAAATTAACTAATCATCTCCAATGTGAGTGTGGTATGCACTGCTCTGTGAGGGAGAAGAAATGAAACAGTGACAACACATTTCACGCTAGATTTGTTCATTTTTGCTTTTGCTTATTCTCAAAATGTACACATCTGGCAAAGTCTAAAATCTAAAGATCTTTGGAAATAGAAAGCAGAGCTTTCACGGGTGGGAGTATAAAATTCATCTGGAAATACATTTTTCGTTTTCACTCTTGACTGACTCAGATGCTTGTAAGGGATTAGAAGGAAGTACCTAACATGGCTTCTGATGGTAAATATTTAATAGTCCAAGTGGAGGCTTACGCCATTCAAGGGTGGGGAACCTGCGGCCTCGCAGCCCCACATGGCCTTCTAGATCTTTGAGTGCTGCCTTTTGCCTGAATCCAAATTTTACAGAACAAATCTTTTACAAGTATTAGACTCTATGTGTTGAAGGTATTGCTGTCACCCCTATTTTATGATAAAATCTTTTCTCATGTGGGTACAAGAATGGTCTCACTACCTTCATCTCCACCATACACCCATCATCTTCCACCACCGATGCAACAGCCAGATGGGGCTGATCCACTTCCCCATCAGGGCATGCCTCTCTTGGAATCAAATAGAAACTCCTGTCCTGGCCTTCGAAGTCCTCCCTGATCTGGGCCCTACCTTCCTCTCTGTCCTCCATGGGGACCTCTGTCTCTCTTGCTCACTGGCTTTCCTTTTGTGCTTTAAACACTCTGATTTTGTATACTCTTCTCATCATTTGGATCTCAGTTTTAGGGGTACTTCTGAAAGACCTGTTTTCACCCCTACCCCTGACATATAGATATACATACAGGTCAATTTCTGTCATGTTCCTTTATTTTATTGTCTTTCTAGCCATTGCCTCTACCTGAACTTACCCCGTTTGTTTATTTTCTAGTTTGTGTGCAGTCGTTGGACACCCTACCAGAACATAGGTTCCAGGAGAGCCAGGACCTTATCTGATTTGTTTACACCAAATCCCCAGTGCCTGAGACATAGGGGGTATGCAACGCAATAAATATTTGTTGAAAGAATCAATGAAATAATTTAGTAGATCTACAAGGTTTTGGAATGGCCTGGGAAAATCTGGGAAGCCTTTATACAAGAAGAGAAACTAGAATGCTGGCAGAAATATGAATGGTTAACTTGTAAATAAAATGTGCTCAGCTTCTACAATTGAGTCATTTAACATTTGTGAACTCAATTTCTCACACCCACTCTAGGAGGCAGGCAGATCATGTATCATGTACAACATCCATTTCATATTATATCCTTAAGGTCAGAGGATTATGCACTAAAAACACTAAGGTGAGCTTGAGAGGAAGGGATTATGAGCAGGGAAATGGGACTGTGCCCCTCTTAGTGTGGATCCCCAGAGCTCACAAAGCTCTTCCACATCTATTATCCTATTCATCCTTTGCAACAGCTCTGGGAAGTGGTTACTCTCCCTGGTGGACAGATGACAATGCCACAGGGGCCAAGTGCAGAGGGTATGGAGCAAGGAACCCAAGTCATGTCCCAGCTCCTCCCTTAATTGTGTTACAATTTGGAAAACATAATTGAACCACATGATGCCTCAGTTTCCTTTGCTATAAATGAAGAGGTACTTACTCTTGAAGTGTAGAGGTGAAGATTAAGTAAACTAATCCTTGTAAGGCATTTAGCATGATGCCTGGCAACATACAAAGTGTACAATTCAACGTTATTACATCACTGTTATGATTGTTTTACTAATCCAAGGCTCAGAGAGGGATCAGACTTATTTAAGGTCATATAGTGAGAAAGTGATGGGTCCAGGATTCAAAATTAGGTCTGGTCAACTTGAAAGCTGAGTGCTGCCCTTGAGCCATGCAGCTACCCTCCTTCAAGGGACTCAGTCACTCATAGTCAATTCCATAGGATACAAGTGTGTAACTTTTATCCTTGGACCATTCCTTGCCATTTTCATGTATGCATGTTTATTCCTCTCAATGGGGTGATAGGCACTGGAAGAACCTACTGTTGGATGCCCAACCACATCTTATCATTTCAAAGGCTTTACCCTAAACTTTCTCTGAAACCATTTACCCTTCTAACAATTCCAGTGATTGTAGAGGTGAGTTTGCTTCTGAAGCAATATCCTCAATGCCTGTATGTCATTCTTTGCCTTGCCCACGTATGGATTCAGTTTTTTTGTCTCAATACAAAAGAGCTCAGTAAATTGGTGTAGGTTCCCAGCACCACCTCTGCAAGCTGGAAGCATTGTTACTGTTTTATTATCTGGAATACCAGCTCAGGTAGCACCCCAATTTATCCATGCCCTTGAGACTATTTACAATAACAAACTTGAGTTTAGTGCTTAATTGTGTACAAAGCATTGAACATTTCAGATTCAGAGATGGCCCTGCTTTCCAGAAAATATATTCTATTGAGGAAATTGACATTTGTGAGATAATTGCAAGACAGCGAGTTGAGTCCCATGATAAAGATAAGATTAGGGAGAGCTCAGAGGAGACACCTGGCCAGGCTGGGGAAGAAGGAATGGCTCAAGGGTGGCTTTCTAGAGTAAGTAATGCTTCAACTGCTTTTGTGGAATTAATAGGAATTACACCATGTAATAAAGGCAGAAAGTTTATCCTGTAGGTAAAGGTGAAGGTGGTTTGAATGAAAGTATGGAGGCCTGCTGCACAAAGAAGTGACAGGGTAAGCCATAATTACTTGCTGGTGGCTAGAACATGATGTTCGATACATCAGGTGTCGGGATGAGTCTTGAGTACCTTACATGCTGTGCTAGGGATCCAGGACATTCTCCTGCAAGTAGGCGGGTGGGGGAGATTCCGTGAGGCAAAGCAGCAGCAGCAACCAGCAACTGCAGCATTTATTCACTCTTTATACCACGTGCCAAGCACTGCATTAAATCCTTTACAAGGATGAAGCCATCTTTTCAACACCCACATGGGACACTATTGGCAGAATAATGGCCCCAAAGATGCCGGCCCTAAAACTAACCTAATCCCTGAAACTTATGAGGATGTTATCTTACATGAAAAAAGGGTCTTCGAGAATGTGATTAAGTTAAAGACCTTGAGAAAGGAATATTTTCTGCATTATCTGGACAGGTCCAATGTAATCACAAATTCCTCATAAACGAGAGGCAGGAAGGTCAGAATTCGAGAAGAAGTGACTGAGGAAGCAGAGCCTGGAGTGACATGCAATTGTGAGCCAAGGGATGTGAGCAGCCTCTAGAATCTGGAAAAGGCTAGAAAATGGATTCTCTCCCGGAGCCTCCAGAAAGAACCAGCTCTTCCAATCCAGGTTAGACTTCTGATCTCCAGAACTGTAAGATAAGAAATTTGTGCTGTTTTCAAGCCACTAAGTCTGTGGTAATTTGTTATAGCAGCAAAAGGAAACTAATACACATGCTTAGATATTGAAAAACATATCTTCACGTTAGCAACGAAGAAACTAAGTCTCGAAGGGGTTCATTTGTCTAAGATCGCAATGATCAAAAATGGCAGAGCTAGTATCATAATCAAATTGTGCAAATCCACTCTCCAGCACTGCTAATGCCGCAGGAACCATCAATTCGTTTGGCTGAATTGAAAGCAGTTTCTTGTCAGTTTCTTCCACTCCCCATTCTTGGCAGCACCCTTCATGCAGCAGTCGCGCTCACAAATGTGTCAATCTTGACAAAATAAATGAGAACGGAGAGATCTTTCATTCCTGCCAAAAAACCTAAAAGAGAGGGGGGAAACATGAGTTATTAACATCTCAATGAGATTAGAGAATCTGAGTTTAAAAATTAGATTGGGTGATAAAAAGCACATTCTTCATAAATATTTAACCTCCATCAGCATGACAGTAATTAGAGAGTTGAGTGGAGCACACTGCTGGCAGAGAGCTGTCCTGGTTTCTGAAAGGGAAGGCCTCCTTTTTCAGCTTTAAAATACTTCTATGAGAAATAAATGACTGGAGTTCAAGAAAATGAAATACTGCATCAGCCAGCATCGTTCTGTTTGAAATGCCCCCAAAATGATGCCTTTTAAATTGTTGAACTCATAGTAAATCTGCCTTCTATTTTAAGGCTATAAAGAACCTGAAAGCTGTATGTCGTCACCTCAAACAGTTATCCCATCTCATTCTTCTATATTCATTCTCTATGCCTCTTGGGGCAGATTGAATTCAATAATGGTCATGATTTGTTCATGCCTGCCTGAGTGCACACTCGTTGTTAATGCCCTTCAACATCAACTTTGCCTCCAGGTGTGGCATGTGGTTCGCTTTAGTCAAAATGTAGTAACAAATATGAGGCAAGGCTTGAAAAGTACGTGCACCCCAGGGCTGGCCCTCTTGTTTCTCTTAGACTCCCAAATGTGAGCAAGCTTGAACAAGATGATAAAAGACATGCATGCAGTCCAGTTGCCTGGTCGTGCTAGACGGCAGCAAGCCAACTGCCACACATGAAGTTTGTCCATCATACACTATCCAGCCCTAGAAAACCACCAGCTGACCGACCACTGACTACACTGAAAGATGAGTAAGACTAGCTCAGACTAGCAGAATCATCTGGCTGAACCCAGTCCAAATGACCAATCTGAAAAATCAGGCACTAAAAAAAAAAATCAGTTGTTTTAAGTCACCCAGTTTTAGATCAGCTTGCTAGGCAGCAAAGCATAACTGATATATTTCCCATCAGCATTCAGACATGCTCTGGTATCTTTCCTCTTAACATTAACAAAATAAAATAATACAAACCAAACAAAAAAGACCCACAGCTCATCCTTACAAGCAGCTGCTTTGTAGCAACAAATCATCCATGGAAGGGAGCAACATGTTTGGGGACACAAACTGTCTTTAACATACTCTTCACATACCATCTCACTCTTAGCTTCACTTTTACAGGCAAGAGTCTTTGAAAAGGCTGCTACTCTACTTTCTTACTTCCTCACTTCTTAATCACTCTTTGCTCCCTCTAGTCTAGTTTCTTGTCCTCCCTCCTCACATTACTGTTCATACTGAGATATTTCTTAGGACTCTATTATCTGGTGACAATAATAGAACAGAAACCAGAACAGAAAGCAACAGAAACCCAAAGTGAAATAAACTCATAAACTAAAGTGGAAAGTTCCCAATTAGGATATAGAGTATCTTGGAACCCAAGAATGGACTCCAACAACACATCGGCTACCACTAGAACCAAATTTCATTCTCTTTGTGTTTTGCCTTTGGGTCTTTCCAAATGTTTGCTTCTCTCTTCTCTCTTGCTGCAGACTGACGGTTTCTATTCCTGAGCCTGCGAAACAGGAAAACATGGTGCCGGTCAATAACTTCTGGGTCATATCACTCCAGTGGAAGAGAGCAGCCAGGCTTAATTGTCACCTCGTAGATGGAGTCCACGTTCCCTGCAGACCTCTTCAATTGGGCCAGCTTGAGTGAGGTCCCCACCTCTGCAGTGGCCAGTTGTGGCCAGGGTTTGAGATCATACTGGAATCACATAGAATTTCTCTTGGTAACCAAGTAGACGGAATTGGGAGAGGGAGGGATGAGTCTCAGCTAAGGGGAAGATCCCAGCAGTGTGATTGACCCTAGAAAGACAAAGCAATGGGTTTCCACTACCATTCGCCTCTTGGTTTCTAGCCATATATCATTTCCATACACATAATTTACATACCCTAAATGACTACATCTTCCCACCATAGATCTTAATAGCAGCTGTTAAAATTGCAACTTTGTTCTTATTTGTATGATCATATGATTAATGGCTGTCTGTCCCAGGAGCTTATATTTGCAGAAAGGCAGGGGCCAGTTTGCTGCTTGGCTCACGCTCTGGTGCATGCATGGTATAAACTCAATAAATGTTTGTGAATGACTGAACAAACACAAAGTAATTTTAAGGTTTGGAATCTAGACATAATGTCATGGGCCACTGTGTTCTGAATCCACAATATATCATTCCTATTGTGAAGTAAGGAAAGTGAGACATCAAAATGTTAGGTCATTCACTCAAGTTGATACAACTAATACGTGGTAGAGCCTGTGCTTTTAACAATTCTGTTCTATGGATTTTTGAGACACCCTGATACACAATGGTGGGGAAAAAGCAAGATAATGGCAATAGCTTCACAAGGAAAAACAGGGGAAAAAGTTGATGCAGCATTTGCTGGTCATTGATCCAGAGAATAAATCACATTCTGTTGAACAAATATAGTAGGTGAATGACAGGATGAATGCAGCTTATGAAGATGAATTTTCTGAATCACCTCTTTGATTGCAGAGTGAGATTCATGGCCAGCCACGTGGCTGCACAGTTGTGCCCACTAAGAGGATTTCTTTTATGTGTACACCTTTAAAGCCTGGTGCTAGAAGTCTTTATTGTCTACTCTAAAATGTTGCTCTGTTCTGAGACATATTGTAATTGAGGGCCCCTTAGAAAGAAGACTTAGCAAGAAAGACAAGAGGAGAGATATTAGTGGGAATCCTTTTGAAAGACATGATATTCAGATTTTCTTAAGTCATCTGACTTCTCCCAACTAACCCTAATTCACATTTGCATTATCACACACAGTTACCTGGGGTCTCAGATCCCTAGTTAAGAGCAGAAAATCCTCATCTTAATAAATGTATGTTCCTGGTATTTGATTATCTTATGGTATCCTATAAAAATAACTGTATGCACAGTGTGATAACCCGATGAAATATCTTTAAGCATTAGTCTCAATGCACATATCTAAGACCAAAAATCAACAGATGATAGGCAATGAATTCACCACACTACAACAAGAATTGCAGCCACCCCATGCAGAGTGAATAATTGTCCTTTCTCCTGCTGCTCAGAACACTGTCAATTCTGAACTTCTGACACTGGCAATACTACTTGTGATGAATGTATAATGTGATGGTTAGGAGCATGAAATATAGATACAGAGCACATGAGTTAAGTCCTAGTTCTGCTACCCACTGGCTGTGTGATTTTAGACAAGTGACTTGACTGCTCAGTGCCTTAGTTTCCCCATTTATAATATGGGTATAATATTAGGGCTATTGTGATGATTAAAGGGGAATAATGTGTACCTCTTTCATAACATGTGTTAACTATCATAATACCGATTCGTTTATTTGTTAAAAATATGTTTATTACAAATAACAAAATCCAACTCGAACTGTCTGAGACAAAAAGAAGGATTTATTGTAACAATACAGGTTTATGGAAATTAAGACTAGATGGAAGCTAAAACATGGGAAAAGTTGGATGCAGAAACTCATATACCGTCATACATTCCTCTTGCTGAAGACACGGCTTTCTCTTCTCTGTGGTCCGGATGGAGCAAAAA
Organism: Avahi laniger; assembly: GCA_963575035.1. NCBI lineage: Eukaryota > Metazoa > Chordata > Mammalia > Primates > Indriidae > Avahi > Avahi laniger. Next base: position 33,040 of record CAUYSK010034821.1, on the reverse strand, counting down.
TGGTCACAGTCAACTCTTTCTTGGTGTCACTTCTCAATTCAAGACTTAACTTTGAATATTCATTTAGTTCTCAATTGCCAGTTATGTTTTCTTATCGGCATGATTTGGGCCAGGAGATGGAATCTAGTTACAGCAATGGGCATCTCCACATAGATTGAGGAAGCAGAAAAGGGGAGTTTTTAAAAAGGTACAGGGGCAAGGACACAGTTCCCAGAAAAGAGGAGTGCCACATGAGGAAAAACAGTAGTTTTCCAACACCGACTCCAATAATATCTTTGTGGCAGAATCTAAGAAGCAGTTTTCAGTCTTCATTTATTTGACTTCCCAACTAATCTTCCCAAATCTACTTGAAATACTGTCTTTGGAGGCTGTAGAATCTATTTCTTTCTTTCATTTTTTTTTTTGACTCTCTTATTGCCCTTTCTGTGTCTGCATTCTGTACATTCTCCTCTTCAATCCGTTAGTTGAATATTGGGATTTTCTTCCAGTTGATCCCACCCACTGCCAGTTTGAACCCATCCATACGCCGATGACTCCAGCTTTGCATCATGAGTTTTACACTCTCTGCTCAACCTCACCACTTATATTTTCTTAAAAGTATCTCAAGTCGAACGTGGCCAAAGCAGAACTCAGAGCTGCCCTTTTGACCTTGTTCCTGATCCATTATTCTCCCACTTGGTATTTTATGCACACTCCGTAGAAATAGGCACAGTGGAGTATAACAGACTACACCAGGAATTCTATTTTACTGACAGCCCCATTTATAACAATTCTGGAAGGATGAAATGGAATTCCTTAAAATCACAGTAATAACTCAGTGAGGAAGATCTCATCAAATGCCAAAGAAGTGGTCTTTAAATTGTATTTGTTTCTTCAAAGCTGAGATGTTGGCTAATAGTGCAAGTAAATTTAAGAGAGGTGAAGCTTCATTGTTTACATATTATCTGTAAATTTACATAAGAATTATTACACAAATAAATATTGGGCTGTGATGTTCAGAGGTGCTGAGGGATGTAAGTCACACAGCTAGCAAAGTAGCAGAACTAGGATCCCAAACACTGTCCATCCAACTCCAAGGGAGACGTATCCAACAAACATTGAGGGAATGTCAGAAGTGGGAAATCCACAGAAATGGCTAAGCTGTGGTTGAAGTTCTCCAGCCCCTGCACCTAGTACAGGGTGTGGTCCTTAATAGGAGTTCAGTGCTTGTGTCCTGGCTGAAGAGGGAGCCACTGCATCCTCGGAGTCCCTGAAATCCACCAAGGCAGCCCAGTGACCCAGGGAAGGATAGGAATCAGGAGTCCTGCAGGCAGCTGTCAGACTGGCACTAAAGATGGAGAGACAGATGAATTATCACTTTGGAATGTGCCCCTTTCTGTGCCTGAATTTTTTATTAATAATTTGTAAATAACATAAAAGAATAAAGGAAAACACTTTCACATAGGAGATCCTAACACATGTCCTAAAAGTGCCTAGAAAAAATAAGTATGTGATTGTCAGGACCCCAAATTAATTTCTACTGGAAGAAATAAATATTAGCACTTAAATAACGGTATTTGAATTCTGGGATGACAGAGTTGGGAGGTATTCTGGAAATCATCTAATCCAGCCCCCTAGTTTTATATTTGTTGAAACAGCCCAAGAGAGGAGGCCATGGGACAAGTCTGTGTAGAGAGGGGACTGTTGTCTCCGCGGGGACACCTTTAACCCCAGGATCCACCATGCAAATCTCACTCCTTCCATCAGTTTGTTAGAGCAAGTGATGTATTTTTGTTATATCCTCTCATACGTCTGGCAAAAGAATCCATTTCAAAAATAGTTATTCCTTTTAATTTTGTTTGTTTTCTGATAATGCATAATAGAAACGAATGCATATTCATTAACTAAAACTTAGAAAATGCAAAAAGATAGGATAATGATGAGGAGAAGGATGAGGAGGAGGATGATAAATCATTCCTAGTCGATCACTCAAAGGTAGTCATAGTTGTTATTTGAATATGTATTTTCTTCTATTCCTTCTAAAGACATAGGTCCAAAAGCAAAGATTAAGACTGTGGGCTTTGGTTTGACAGAGCTGAGTTTTAAATCCCAGCCCCATGCCTAGAGGCTGTCTGTCCTTGGATGTATGGTCCCATGTGTGTAAGGTAGGTCCCTCATCTGTGGGATCAGGGTATTAATAGCACCTGTCTGACAGGTTTGTGAGGATTAAATTATAAAGGTTTAGTTTAGTATGGGGTCAAAACTTGTAGAGTTCTCAGTTATTGCTTTTTTTTTTAGTTATTGCTTTTTTAACATATGCCTTACAATCTATGCTTAAAACATGTAACATAAATATCTATAATATAAAATAATGTATTTTCATATATGCTTGTCTAATATTAGAGGCATTTTGATATTACACTTTGAGTTGTGATTTTATGATAAGAAATTTTCATGATATAATATTCACATTCAAATATCATTTTTAAGGCTAAAAATAAAAGGATGTGCATAATCAACCCTCTTTGTTGACATGTAAGCTCTTTCAAAATTTTTGCAATTACAAATAATGTGATGAATGTGTTTGTATACTCTCTTTTTAAGGATACATTTCAGAAATGAAATCATTGAATCAAATATTATGGATATTTATAAAGCTTACGATACATATTGCTGGATGCTCTCCCAAGAGGTTGCAACAATTTACACAAAAATTAGCATTGCATGAGATTTTGTCATCTTTTAGTACACTTGAAAGCATTCCATACTGAAATTTCAAAAAAGAAATCTTTGCAAATTTGATATTTAACTGATGAGACTTTTTTGTTTGTTTTTTTTTTTTTTGAAACAGAGTCTCACTTTGTTGCCCAGGCTAGAGTGAGTGCCATGGCGTCAGCCTAGCTCACAGCAATCTCAAACTCCTACTGCCTCAGCCTCCTGAGTACCTGGGACTACAGGCATGTGCCACCATGCCCGGCTAATTTTTTCTATATATTTTTAGTTGTCCAGATAATTTCTTTCTATTTTTTTTAGTAGAGACAGGGTCTCGCTCTTGCTCAGGCTGGTCTCAAACACCTGAGCTCAAACAGAGTGCTAGCTCCCAGAGTGCTAGGATTACAGGCGTGAGCCACCGCGTCTGGCCTACTGATGAGATTTTATTGTGATGATTTTAATTATTACTGGTATATTTAAACATCTTCTCATTGCTTTTTAAACAAATGCATTTCTGTTATATACAAGATACTGTTTTCTTGTTTTTCTACAGACATCCAAGTACTTTCTCTACTGGTTTATTTGAGCTGTCTCTTTTTTACTGATAATAGCCCTCTGTCATATTTGCTTCAAATATGATTTTTCAGAAATAAATTTATGTAGTCTTTCTATATACCCTAGGTCTCTTTATTCATTACTTTGTTTTAATTTATATACAGTCTAATCTGAAAATATTTCCCTTTTTTATTTCATCCACCTCTCGTAGGCTTAGAAAGGACTTCTGACTCTATCCAGAGCAATGATTTTCAAAGTGTAATCTTTAGACTTCCAAGATCAGAATGATGAGATGTTATTAAAATACACAGAAGTAAATAAGGATTTCTTGGAGAAAGCAGGGAACTTGTATTTTTGCAAGGTCTTTGTGATTGTTATTATTTTTGTTGTTGTTGAAGTTTGAGAACCACTGCTCTATTTGAGGTGTCACTTTCTCCTATTTAAAAAAAAATATGCATTTCAAATGTATTTAATGATTACTGTGTTGGTATTTTATCTTTGGTAGGTGGTATGTGACTTTTTTAATTCTAAAAAATAGAAGAGTTAATTCATTAATATATATAACATCATAAAGTTATCAATTAAATATGAAATTATTAACAATTAGGAATTATATTTCTGGCATGTTTATTTTGTTCCTTTCATCTCTCTGTTTAGGTCTGAATCAGAATCTTATCTGTTTTTTATTTTTATAGCTTTATAACATTTTAATATTTGATAAGATTAGTTATCCCACATGAGGCTTCTGTTTCAAAACAATTCTCTGCTACTTTTGCATACTTATTTTTATGAGAAAAATTTAGATTAATTTTTCCTAGTTAAGTAAATAATTTGTCATGATTTTGATAGAAATTACATTCTACTTTAAAGCTATCTGAAAAGAAATAATTGTTTAGAGTCATAAGTCTTCCATCTGGAAATACGATCTATATCCTGATGATTCAAGTATTGTTTTATATTTCTCAATAATATTTTGCAGTTTCCACAAATAGCCCTGTATATTTCTTGTTAAAAGTGCTTTTAAGCATTTTGTTCCATTGGTTATTGTTAAGGGAATATATCCTGATTAAGTTTTTTTTAAATCCAGTTTTTGCTGAATACTCATGAATCTTGTATTCAGTTTTCTGAATTCTCATTCATTCTAACAGCTCTTTGGGTTATTCCTGTGGGTAAAAAAGTACCTGTATTAGTATCCATTGCTACATAACAAACCACCCCCAAATGAATTGCTTTAGACAACAACATTTATTATCTCACAATTTTTCTGGGTCAAGAATCTACAAGCAGCTTAGCTGAGTCTTTTGGCCCAAGGTCTCTTCTAGATTGTAATTAAGATGTTGGGAAGGGCAGCCTGAGTCACCCTCCAGTTCCCTCAACTGGAGAATGAACCTCTTCCAAGCTTGCTCACAAGACTTTCGGCAAGATTCGATTTTTTGTGGGCTGTTTGTCTGAAGGCCTTCATTATTTTTCTGGCTGCTGATCAGGGGTCATCTTCAGTTTCTTGTCACATGAACCTCTCTTCATAGGCAGCTTGCTTCATAAGAGTAAGAAGAGCCAGAGAGGGAGAGAGAGGAAAGTCACAATTTTTAAACTGTAAATTTGGAAGTGACATTCTATTGCCCTTACCATATTCTATTGGTTAGAAGTGAGTTACTGGGTTAGCTTCAGGAAAGGGATTATACAAGGAGCGAAAACCAGAAGGTGGGGATGATTGGGTGTCAATTCCAAAGCTGCGTACTACAGTAACATTGGAATGATTTAATACATTGATAATTCCAACTGCAATTTTAATTCCAATTATTCTACTACATCTGCTGCCAGGTAATCAAAAACGCAGTTCACTCTCTCAAAAAAGACCACAAAATTGGACATCTCCATGTAAGAAGACCATAGCCGGATGTCTGAACTTTTGGCTACTCTTACAGAGCTTCCAGGCTGGACTGGATACTCCGAGCCAGAGGATGGTCAGCTATCCAGTTATCACACTGGGCCAGCATACACCTATGTACTCATAACCTTACTCCCTCACACAACTCCACGTAGAGAAAATGAAGTTGAGGGTATGTAGTTGGAGAATTATGTATAAAGTTACAATGCATGTAAAGTGGAAAATGGTGTTTTCCTCCCCAGTTTTCAAAACAGAGCTGGATTGTACTTTATTAGCGAAGAATTAAGTTCTTGCCTCTTTCATTTCTTTTGAAATAGAGAAACGAAAGTTCAAGGGGTCTCTCCAGCTTTCAGAAGTTTGCAATCCATGACTCCTTAAGCACTACAGGAAATGATGCTAATCGCTTAAGGGAGTTCTTCTTCAAAACTGAGTGCTTTATTCCATCTTCAAGGAGAAAGAAACAGAGTCAATGATTCCCTCTTGCAACAATAGACACTTCCTCCCGCACTGGCTGAAAGGAGAAAATTAAAGAAGTGTTAAGTGAGAACTGACAAGTGCTTGTGCTGGACTGCCAAAAGAAGGTAATAATGAGCTTCTAAGTTTTTAAAACTTCTCCTCTTATCATATTCATACTGTCATGATACATATTTCCTCAACCTAACACAGACACAAAATCTTAGATTTTCCTTTTTTTCTTGAAAATTAGGAAGTTGAGTTTAGGTATAATGAAAAAGACTTGAACTGAGTAAGAAAAGACTGAAATGGACGGAATACAAGATGGGGCCTTGAATCCAGACCTGGGTTTGAATCCAATCACTTCACTCCAAGTTGGCTGTCCATGCAAGCTCAAAAGCATTGCCTTTCTTGGTCTGTTGTCTTTATATCCCGCAATGATAGTCCCTTGCTCATGTGTTCATTTATGCTTTCATTCAATACACATTTATTGGGAACTGGGTAGTATGGACACTTTAACATTATTAATTATTCCAGTATGTGAACATGGGATATCATTTCATTTATTTGTGTCTTCTGCAATTTCTTTCATCAATGTTTTATAGTTTGTAGTGTACAAATCTTTTGTTTTATTTGTATTTTTTATGCTATTATAAATGAGATTGGCATCTTAATGTTTTTTGCATAGTTTGTTGTCAGTGTATAGAAATGCAACTGACTTTTGTATGCTGATTTTGCATCCTGAACCTTTACTGAACTTGTTTATTAGTTTTAACATTTTTTGATAGATTTTTTAGTTTTTTATATGTATGAAATTATGTCATCTACAAACAGAGAGAGTTTTGCTTTTTCCTTTTCAATTTAGATGCCTTTATTTCTTTTTCTTGTCTGGTTGCTCTGGCTAGGGTGTCCAGTAATATGTTGAGTAGAAGTGGTGAGAGTGGCCATCCTTATCTTGTTCTTGATCTTTGAGGAATAGCTTTCAGCTTTTCATCACTGAGTACAATGCTAGCTGTGGGTTTGTCATATACAATCTTTAATATGTTGAAGTACATTTCTTCTGTAATTGTTGAGAGTTTTTATCATGAAATGATGTTGAATTTTCTTAAATGCTTTTTTTCTGTATATATTAAGATGATCATATAATTTTTATTCATCATCTGTTAATGAGGTATATCATATTTATTGATTTGTGCATATTAGCCCATCTTTGCATTACAGGGATAAATCCCACTTGATCACAGGGTATGATCATTTCTAATGTACTGTTCAATTTTGTTTACTAGAACTTTGTTAAGAATTATTGTATCCATCTTCATAAGGGATATTGCCCTGTAACTTTCTAGTGGTGTTATTGTCTGGCTTTGATATCAAGGTAATTCTGGCCTCATAAAATGAGTTTAGAAGTATTCTATCCTCTTCAATTTCTTGGAAGAGTTTGAGAGGATTGATATTAATTTTTATGAAATGTTTGTTAGAATTCAGCGATGAAGTCATCAAATCCTGGGTTTTCTTTGTTGGGAGATTTTGATCACTGATTAAATCTCCTTACTCATTATTGGTTTGTTTGCATTTTCTATTTCATCATGATTCAGTCTTGGTATGTTGTATGTATCTAAGAATTTATACATTTCTTTGTAGGTTATTTAATTTGTTGAGATATAATTGTTCATAGTAATTTCTTATGATCCTTTGCATTTCTACAGTAATAGTTATAATGTCTCCTTTGTTATTTATAATTTTATTTATTTGAATCTTCTTTCTTTTTTTCTTCATTAGCCTAGCTAAAGGTTTGTTAATTTTATCTTTTAAATAAAAACAACTCTTAAGTTCACTTATCTTCTCCTTTGTTTTTCTAGCCATCAGGGATCTGGGGAGTCAGAGTATAGCATGATTATGACAGATCTTAGAATCTGTGTTAGTTTTTTCTAGGACTAGACCCTGCTCCATGGACTTCCGGCAAAAACTTTTTAGGATTTCTCTGATCTAAAATGTACGCACGGGTTAGACCCGGTATTAGTTTCTGACAGCTGACTTAGCAAAGCACTACACACCAAGTGGCATAAACAGCAGAAATGTTTTGTCTCACAGTTCTGGAGACTAGAAGTCTGAGGTGGAGCTATTGGTAGTGATGGTTCCTTCCGAGGGCTATGAGGGAAGGATTTTTTTCTAGGCCTCTTTTCTGGGCTTGTAGATAGCTGTCTTCTTCCTGTGCCTTCACACCGTCTTCCCTTTGTGCGTGTTTCTGTCCAAGTTTCCCCTTTTCATAACGATTCCAGGCTTATCAGATGAAGGGTCCTTTCTACTCCAGAATGACATTTGCAATGAGGCTACTTCCAAATAACATCACATTCTGAGCTTCTGGGGGTTAAGACTTGAGCATATGAATTTGGGGGGAACATGATTTAATCCATAGCAAATTTTAGTGGGTTGAATAGTGTCCCTTGAAAATTCACGTCTACCAGAAATATCAGAATCTGAACGTATTTGGAAATAGGGTCATTGCAGATATAATTAGTTAAAAACTGTGAGACAATAAATTTCTGTGATTTAAGTCCCTGGTTTGTGGTACTTTGTTATGGAAGCTCTAGAAAGCCAACACAGGGTCTAACAGGTGTCTACATTTTAGATCAGAGAAGTCCTAACCAATTTGCCAAAGGTCTATGGAGCAGAATCGAGTCCTAGAGAAAGATATGATTAGAACCGGGTTAGGTAGTCAAGGCTTAATGATTGAGTGTCAGACCAAAGAGGAGAACACAGGGACTAACGGTTAAAAGGGTAGTTTTGGAGTAAGAGTGCTCTGTGTCCTATCCTGATTCCATGTCTTGCAAAGTGTATAAGCCCAAGATAATGATTTAACCCCTTGGTACCTTGATTTCCTCCTGTACCAAATGAAGATAACAGCCCCTCCATCCTAGCACTGAGTGAAAAATAAAAGAGCTGATTGTGGGTTTGTAACCCCATAATATACTGAAACAAAACAAATAAACAAACAAACAAAAAAGATCCGATTGTGTGTAAAGTGCTTAGCAGGCACCTGGCTCAAACTAAACAGGGAAGAGATAGAGAACTTGTAACATACCAAAGGTGAAGGTGTGTGTCTAGGGGTCTGTAGCATGATGCCCTCATGCGCCCACCGGGCTCAGTCACTCCTGCAGCAGAGGCAGAAAGACCTGAGGTTATTTCCCCGTCAAGATGGGAAGCAGCTCTTCATAACAGCAGGTGGGCCGGGCTCTCCTAGCTGTGCTGGCAGGATAATGAGTAGGACTGGGTGAGAGCCAAATCCTCAGGAGGCTGCAGTATTTTCTGCTTCCAGGGAAATCAGGAGAGGTGCTAATACTGTCCTTCCTGAGCTCCCCATTGTCAGCCAACCAACAGAAGGGAAAACAACCCTAACCCTCCCAAAACCAAAAACCATCCTTTTGCCAAATCCACGGCCCTCGTTTATTTCTTTGAGTTCTAAACTCCCAGGGCACTCATCCATGCACATCATTAGCAAAGGTAAACACAGCCTCCTTAGCAATGATTGTTGCAGGCCAACATTTGCAGTTTGTGCCCCTTTATCACAGAGCATTTTGTCTTAGGCAGGAAGTGGCGAGACTTCACCATGTTCATGCAAATCACCTTCCCTGCTGCCAAGCCCTGGGACAGTCAAATGATTTCATAGGAAGCATCTGTTTATAAGAAAGGTGTTTGCTCATTTATTCTATTTTATTATTTATTTTCTCATTTTTGGTTACATTTCTCTGTAATGTTCTTTAGCCCCTCTTCCCAGTAAAAAGCCTTCAAGGCAAATAGAAAATTACTCGAGAGGGTGAGAGAGTCTGGTACCAAACTTTATTTTTTAGAATAGTTAGCTAACGGTGAATCCCCCATCCAGTTTCATGATAAACAAGTTTAAAACCGTTCCATAGTCAACAGACTTTGTGGAGACCGATAACAAACTCTTCAAGGCAAGATGGCGAGAGGTGTCACGAGGCTGCTCACTCACCCCTGGAAAAAAAATCCTTTGGAATGAGAAACTCAACCCAGGAAGCCACATGGCTCTCTCAAGGGCCCTGAAGTCAGAGTCAAAACAACTTCACCCCTGTATGCTGCGTTCCTGGTTCCTGTGTGCCTTCCATTCTAAACCATGGGCACCAACAGAAAGTGAGAAGAATTAGCATTCAAGATCTGCAGTCTATGCAGAAGCTTGTCTCTGCCTTTGAAAGCAGAACAATAAAGCCCAGGCACTGAGTGCACCTGAGACTCACTAGTTTCAATCCAGGGCAACAGAGAGTAGTAACTTATCCATCACAGTAATCATAATAATCATGATAACAATACAAAACTTTACACTTCAGTTATTAAAGACCTATGGCGTGTCTGAGACTGTGTGAATTGTTTTGCATATGTTTTCTTAAATGTCATGCAATCCCTGCAGACTTAATATTATTATGAGCATTTTATAGATAGCTCGCACAGCTATGCTGATTGCAGGTCAGTCCCAGACGTGTCCAATTTAAAGACCCATGACCAGCAAAGCCATTATTTTGTTGGAAGGCAGTAAGGGAGAGTGGTTACACATTCAGATCTGGAGACAGACAGGTGACTGGCCTTTGAATATGTAGTCCACTAGTCACTTGCTGTATGACTTTGAGAAAGCCACTAACTTACGTTTTTCAGTGTCCTCATCTATAAAACGGAGATTGATTTGTTCATGTACTCTACAAATATTTTGAGTGCCTACTATATGCCAGATGCTGAAAATATAGAAGAGAACAAAAGGGACAGCAATTCCTGCACTCCTGGAGTTTACCTTCTTAGAGTTGAAGGGAAGGGAGAAATGAGCAATTCATAAATAAATTATTACATGTCACATGGTTGTTAGTGCTATAGAAAAATATAGCAGGGAAGAGGAATTGGAAGTGTAGGGATAAGAAAAAAGGAATATTGTAATTTTATGGACAGTATCTGAAGAGGGCCTCACCAGGTGGGTGACAACTGATCAAAGACCTAAGGTGATATAGAAGTAAGCCATGTGGATATTTGGGGGAACCACCTTCCAGACAGAGGAAACAGCAAATGCACAGGAACATGCCTGGTACTCAGGAGGCTGGAATGGCTGGAGCTGAGTAAACAAGGGACAGGGACTTGGAAATGGAATTGGATATGGAGTCTACACAGCCCTGGAATAACTGGTTTCTACTCTGCATAAGAGGGGGACCACTGGAGGGTTTGAAATGATGACCAGCATGATGTGACTTGTATTTTTGAAGCGTCACTCTGGCTCATAGATAAACAGGAGCACGGAGATTGCAGTCATGATCCAAGCAAGAGACGATGGTGGCTTGGATGAAGGGGATGACAAGAGAGCAGGTGTGCATGGGTCACACTCTGGATATACTATAGTAATAATTGAATGCCCTTTATGGGGTTGTTGTTGCAAGGAGTAAATCGGTGAACATATGTAAAACATTCCCAATAGTGTCCTACATGTTCTTTGTGTTTCTCCTGGAGGATAGAGACATCATTATTGGTGACAATGCACCATGAGATTTTTCTAGTATAAAACCAATAGTTTGTCCTCCCTCCTTCCTCTCTCCCTTCCTTCATTTGTTCCTTCCTTCCTTCTTTTAATTTTTTCCCTTTTTTCCTTCCTTTCCTTTTTCTTCCTGCCTCCCTCCCTTCTTTCCTTCATGCATTTATGTATTCGTTCAAGGACAGATGATTATAATGGTTAACCATGTGGGTGTGGAGTTGTACAGACATGGACTGAAACCCTGGCTGAGCCACTTAACAGCTGTACTACCTTGAGTAAGATTAAGATTCTCAACTTCTTGGAATCTTAGTCTCTTTATCCCTAATGTGGGTCAAACAATGGTATCTACTGCAGGGAGCTGATTAGAAGATTGAGATAATTTGTGGAAAACAATTAGGCTAGTGCCTGATGTTACAAATTCCAAAAAAAAAGCTGGTTTTTCTTATTCATTTTATTATCAAATGCATATTACCACTAACAAGCATTATGTTATATATATGTGTATATATATATATAGAGAGAGAGAGAGAAAGAGAAAGAAAGAGAGAGAGGATACAAAATATATTGACATGGCACCAGCTCTCTATGAGCATATGATCTAGAGTCACTAGTGGTCTCCAACAGTTTTGGCACCAGGAACTGGTTTCATGTAAGACAATTTTTCCACAGAATCAAGGGTGGAGAGTGTTAATTTCAGGATGATTCAAGCATGTTACATTTATTGCACACTTTATTTCTATTATTACGTTGGAATATATAATGAAATAATTATACGATTCATCCTTATGCAGAATAGGTGAGAGCCCTGAGCTTGTTTTCCTGCAACTAGATGGTTCCATCTGAGGGTGATGATACCTGAAGTGTGTTGCTTATATCCAGTCTATTCTGTAATCTCGTTTGGTTGCTGTCACAGCAGAAGCCCTGCTTCACAAAGATAGGATATTGGAAATGGAAGCAGGCTTTTCAGTGCTTTTGTGGCAATCTCAGGATATTCCACATTGACTTTCATCCAGAATGCATGGAAATTTGAAGTTGTCTCAGACATACTCTTAAGGTCATTGTCATTTGTGATCTCAAGCATTTGATTCTCTTCTGGAATGGACAAAGTCAATTCACTTGGCTTATTCACAAATGGGTTTTGGATCCATTCCTTCCCAGTTCAGGGGTCTTTTGTGGTTGGGAGATAATGCTCAAGCTCTTTTGAAAGCTAAGATAGGTGATCGTGCACCAGCTGGGAGAAAGAAGGCGCTGACTCACTCTCTTTCAAAATCTCTGTTAATGTTGGAAACGTCAAAGATCCCAGTGTTCACTTGTCGCCCCCATAATTCCAGTTTGGCTTTGAATGTAGCCACTTTATCTATTGACTTGAACACAGTTGTCATTCTCCCCTGAAGTGATAGATTGAGTTCATTGAACAGATTGAATATGTCACACAAGTAAGCAAGTTTTGTGACCCATCCCGTGTTGCTGAAATGTGCTGCCAGTGGTGACTGTTTTTCTAAAAGAAATCTCTGGAGCAGCTCTCATAACTCAAAACTCATAACTCATAGCTCACTCTTGGTCAGTGATCTACCTTCAGAAGACCATCTAACTTCTGTGTATAAGAGGAGACTTGTGCTCTGCGTCCATCTCCTTACAGAGGTGTGTGAATAGACGTGAAAATTAAGAGCATGTACTTTAACGTGGGTTGATAATTTTAATTACATCCTATAAAACGTTGTTTAGTTCAGGTGACATTTTCAGCTACCCAGCATTTCTCTATGGGTGACACAGTGCGTAGATTCACATTCAGAAACGACCTACTTGACCCAAGTAGTGAAAGCAGAAAGCCATTCAGTCATGGCAGCTGCTCTGTCCATGCATATACTGACACAAAGTGACCAATTCAGCTTTCCTGATATGTAATCATTCAAAGATTTGAATGATTCTGCAGCTGTGGTGTTGGTTGACAACAAAAGTGCACATAACACATCCTCATGCACATCCTCCTGAAAATATATCACATACAAACAAGTATTGTTGCCTTGTTATCAACATCAGTAGACTCATCAACCTGGATTGTGTACCACGGTGACTCATTAATCCTCTCTAACAATTGTGCCTCAGTATCCTCTGCTATTTCATCAATTAATCTAGTTATCGTTCTAGCTGAAAGAGGAACACGTGCCACCTTTTGAAGTGCAGCCTCTCTAAAAGTTCCCAGCAATGTACTTAGCAGCAGGTAGGATCAATTCTTCAGCAATGGTAAAGGGCTTCTTAGCTTTAGCAATGTGGTTAGCCACTAAGAATGATGCTCTCAGTGCAGACACATTTGATGAAGTGCTGGCCTTCAATAATTGCTTCTGTTCTTCATGTTCACATTTTTTTTTCCTTTGAAAAACTCCAAAAGCTTGTCTTTTAATGCAAGGTGCTTGGTCTCCATTTGGCAAAGCAGTTTTGAAGGTTTCATGGCTTCCTTGAATAGCCGGTTTCCACATATTATACAAAGTAGGCTTGGAGAATGTGAATCATCTGTTGCAATGAACCTGTAATTTAAGTAGGATTCTTGGTATTTTCTTTTCAATGCAGCTTTCATTTTGTTGGCAGTCTTAGAGTCTTCTGCTGTTTCTTCATTGGGTCTTTCCCCCTTTTCAAAGAAGCTCTCCATGTTTGTTCTTCACTCATTTTTGCTAAGATTAGCTCGTGGGCTTATCAAAACTGTGACTGAGACAAGTGTGCAGTGTGGAAAAGAGCCACGGACAGAAGTGATAAATAAAATAATGGGTGGGCAATGTTTGGACTAAAATAAGTGTTGGATTCTGACTTACAGTCTGCCACCAGATGTGTCTGTACAATTGAAGTACATCAACTCACTTGCCCCTATAACGCCTGCCACTAGATGTAGCTTAATTGTCACTTGCCACTCACTGATAGGTTTTGATAACAGTCTGTGAGCAATTGATTTGTTATGAACTCTGTGCAGTCAAACCTCTCTACTAATGATAATATGTATTTGTAGCTGCTCCCCAGCACTAGCATCACTGTCTCAGCTCCACCTCACATCATCAGTTATTAGATTGTCATAAGGAGCGTGTAACCTAGATCCCTCGCATGCGCAGTTTACAGTAGAGTTCGCTCTCCTATGAGAATCTAATGCCACTGCTGATCTGACAGTGGTGGTATGAGCAATGTAGAGTGGCTGTAAATGTAGATGAAGTTTCCTTTGCTCACCTGCCACTCACCCCTTGCTGTACAGCCTGGTTCATAAGAAGCCACAGACAGGTACTGGTTCCATGGCCTAGGTCTTGAGGACGGCAGATCTAGAGGGCCCCTGGGAAGCAGCACTGAGCAATAACAGATATGACATACAGAACAGCATAGTAGAAAAAGACATGATGTGCTGTCAGGGCATTATCCAATTGTACCTAATCCAGCCCATAAATTCAAGGGAGGCTTCTTGCTGGACAAAGTGATATTTAAACTCAAGATTTGCTGAAGTTAGGTGAGAAAGTTGGGCATTAGGGGAGGTTTCCTAGCAGCTTGTAGGCAGAAGAAGCAACACAAACAAAGATTCTGAAGCATGACATGGCCTTATTCAGTCAAAACTGTAAGCTGTTCCAAGAGAGATTGGTAGAGAATCCCTCTCTCACTCAGGTGGTTGTCAAACTGCTGAAATGAATTAAATATTTGAAAGTCTTGAAGCTGAATCTCTTCATTCACAATTATTCTATTTGTCCTGAGAAATAACTCAATGATGATAGCACCTGTCTTAGCTAATGTCCAAATAATGATGTCAATTAGGGGGAAAGAAAAACAAATTCACCACTCTCCCCATCTCCCCCACAGACAGCCTCTCCTCCTTGGTCCACAACCCCACTATTTTTGCTAGTAGCATCAGCACTACCAGCAATGACACTCAGTCTCTTTGGCATCTCCTTCTCTGTGTTCTGTGTCTATCCTCCCCACACAAATGTATTCCTGTGTGAGTGCTCACACACACTCAAGCAAGCACAGATGCATTCATTTGACTAGACACAATTATATCAATTTCACATCCATTACATCCCCTAACTTTTTTCAGCCCTTTCTAATGCCATTGCAATGATCCATGTTTATGGCATCATTCAGCTAGATAGTCCTACAACTCATCTCCTTACCCTTCTGCTCCTAGAAAAGGGCAGTGGTTAAATGGCCACTGTTGCCTGATTAATCTTTAAAGCAAGGGTCAGTAAACTTGTTCTGTGAAGGATCAGATAATAAATAGGTTTTTCAGGCCATAGGATTTGTGTTGCAACTACCCAGCTCTATCCTTGTAGTGCTGAAGCAACCACAGATAATATATAAATGAATGGCCACAGCTATATTCCAAAACAGGCAGAGTGCAGATGTGGCCCTCATAGCAACCTCCCCCAACACCGCCTCCTATACCTTCTGGAGTAATGTCCTTAGCCTGCAACTAAACATACTCAATATCTCTTCTCAATCTTTTGTTTCTATAACTTTTCCTCTGGAGCCCCCCACTCACTGTAGGTCTTCACTTTTCTGCCCCACTGAAGAGTCCCTCACTTCTGAACATACCCTATTTGGATGTCTCTACTGCCAAATTGGCTAGTTGGCTATGAAGCCTTTCCTGTTTTCTCCAGGCAGTCATTCACTGATTCTTTCACGTTCTCCAGGCAGTTGGTTTATAGGTTCATCATTATAATGGTTGATCTGTTCTGTAAATTTTCTTTTAATTTTCCTGTCTTTCCCAGTGGGCTGTGATATCCTCAGTGTCAGGAAATATGCCTCACTCATCTATGCAGCTCTGTTTTTTGTACGGTTATTGACAAGTAGTAGTCACTTAAATATTTATTGTATGAGTGAATACAAGAGCTGGGATTTGCACTCTAGTAGTTGACATATTTACATTCAAGATGTTGAAGAAAATCTTCTCATTTACTGACACATCTAATTCAAACTTTCCCATTAGATTATTTCCAATATATAATGAATGCCAGAAAAGAATATAGACAGTAGGTTTTGCTGTGATAATAAGTAAACCCTAAATGTCAATGGTTTAAGATGGCAAAGGTTAATTTCTCACTCATTTCACAGTAAAATGCACATTAGGAAGCTCCCTTGGGCAAAATACTCTCCCATGGTGACTCAGGTATTCAAGCTTCTATTTTGCAACTCTGTCAGTGTTGAAGTTCTTTCCTTCTAGGCTAACAGATAGGAGAAAGGAGGTATGGAGAACATATACCAGTATTCCTTACCTGAGATAGACTGACATATTACTTCTGCTCACATTCCAGTTGCCAGGCACTTAGTTGCCTGGTGACCACCTAAATACAAAAAAATTGGAAAATGTAGTCTTTCTGGCACCCATAAAGAGGAAAGGATGTGGTGAATACATATTGTCTCTATTACAAAGGCTGTATTAGTGAGCCTTTGATGAGACACAGACAACTCCAAACCTAATGGCTTAAAGCAATCATTTGTTCATTTTTTCTTACAATTATTTGAGTAGCAGAATGATTCTTCAGGTCTGGAATGCATCAGCTAAGATTTGATGGTCTAGAACAGTAGTTTTCAAATGAGGCTGATTTACGCCCCCACATACACACCAGCAGTAGATATTTGGGAATGTCTAGATACAATTGTGGTTGTCATAATTGGGGGATTTCATTATTATCTTGTGTAGAAAGGCCAGGGAGGCTGCTAACCATTCTCATAATGTACAGAACAATCCCCTACAACAAAGAATCATCTGGACCAAAATGCTAATAGCAGAGAGGTAGAGAAACTCTAGTGTAGGATGACTTAACTAAGGGGTTGTAGACTATTCACTCTAAGGGGACTCAGCTGAGATGGCTTGACTCTGTTCCATGAGGTCTTCCATCTTCCAGTAATGCGACGGAGTCTTCTTCACATGGCAACCTCAGAGTTCTAAAGAGCAGCAAGAGAGCAAGTTCTAATATGTAAGCATTTATTAGTCTCTGTTGGTGTCTGCTTGTCTATGTCCCAACGACCAAGCATTTCACCTCTTGAGGGGAAGAGCTGAAAATGTGGCCATGTTTTCAAGTTAAAACAAAGATCTTGTGTGAAATCTGAATTGAAATTCTATACTGTACTCTCAAACTCTATTTAATAGATATGTGTGATAATTCAATGCATTATAAAAGTGTGTAATTATGAGTTCTTCTTTACACAGAACATTTACAATAATTACAATTGTTCAGAGTGTGGGCTATAGTGTCAACCTGCCTGGGTTCAAATCCCAGCTCCATCACTTTGTATTAAATATAAAGTAAGTAGCATAATTTCTCTGTGCTTCTGTTTCCTCATCTGTAAACCAGGAATAATGATGATAATAACTGTTTTTGGGAAGGTACGATGAGATAATACATGAGAAGCAACTGTGTATTCTCCAGAATACAATTGAGATCAATACATAACCTTTATTAATTACTGATAGGCAGTGATATTTCTATGATTTTGGAAGGAAACACACATCTATGTCCTCTGTTAAGGAGGCAGAATTTTTTTTTTGTTTCTCCTATTCAGCATAAGAACACAGATGAAGAAGTGGCAATAATAACTCTTTATTTCTAGCTTCTGATAATATGAGTACTGAGTCATGATTCTCATTCAGGTTCTTTGAGAAGACAAAAAGTACCCTGTGGCACTGTCAACTATCTGAAAGCCAGTCAAGAGGATGGGAATTAGATGTGTGCTCTGTCATGTTGCAGGACAGAATAGATCTGTTGGGGTGGGAGTTATTTGGAGTTCCAGTTTTAATAAATGTAAGAAAAAATCTTTTAACAATCGAGGTGTCAAAAAATGGGGGGGCTGCTCTCTCATCTTAAGTTGATTTCCTTGAAGCAGACACCAATCCCTGATAGCATGACATATGTGTAAGCGAAGAATAGAGAAGCAGAAAGTAGAAGGAAAAAGGAAAGGAGACCAGGGAAATACATATCAAGTGTGTAATATCAACCCTTGGAGGGTGACTTTGGCTCCATCCCACAAGGGAGCCTTGCAATAGTGAAGGTCACTCTCAGAGTTTCTGAATCAGGGCAAAGGAACTGAGGTATTTATACTCCTGCACTCGTCATTGGTTAAGTTGTGAGGATGGGATGACATATATTCCCAGGGACTTCTGGGCTTTGTGTTGTCCTGCTTGTAGAAAGTAAGGGCCCTGGTAGATTGAGGCACTTCCAGTCACTTCTGTCGGGAGCAGAGACACATCGGAATCTGTGACACAAAAATAGCAAAAGAGGTCTATGGCAATATTGTTGCAGCACTGACATCACCAGCTCTGCCCATCTATGGTGATATCCTATTCCTGGGAAGAGCCGAGCAGAGGCTGCTGACCAAAGACATGGTGTCTCAATACTTGTTTTGACTCTGAGAGTCATTTAACAAAGACTTTCTTTAGAATAATGCATTACTATTGCTTAGTTTCATTTGGCACCCTTTAAAAACAAAGTGCTAAGTGGAAATCTCCCCCCAGATATGTAAGCCTTTTCTCCAGTTGGCCGATGTCTGGCTCGGCCTTCTCTTCAGTGACTGTGGGCTCTGGCCTCAGACAAACTTGACTTCTTATCCCTCCTCTATTCTCTTTTGGCCAAAGAATCTTGAGTAGATTGCCCAAAACTCTTGTTCTTCAGGTATTTTACTTTTAAAATAGAGCCAATAATGCTTACCTCTTGGGTCGAATAAGATTTATATACCTGGTTCTCAATAAGTGTTTATATAAACACTGCATGCATTCCTTTAGTCCCAACTTGAAACAACATAATTTAAAATAGAAAGATTAAGTTGCATCTCAGGACACTTGGGAAGAATGGGAATTATGCTTGTTCTACCAACTCTTTCTCTAGCATAATTTTCAGTATACCATTTTACATGGAGAATGAGATAATACCAGATAGAGTGCAGAAAAAACAACAGATCAAAATCCAGTATCACTATTTGTTGTTGTTGTTGTTATCCATCCTTCTACATCTTGGCTATTTGACCTTATGAAACCATGTATGTTCTCTGTGCCTAAGTTCTCTCTGCTACAGGACATGAGCGTCAAGCTACATGGACATAAAGCCCCTTCCAGTTCTAACTACCTATCATTCTAGGGGGCAAAGGTGGGAAGAAAGCATTTAGGGCTTGGAAATCTAAGTGCAGTGATATGAATGGAATCGTGCTTACTTAACAATCAGCGAGCCTCCTCTGCCCATAGGTGGAAATGCTAAAACATAGCTTTGCTGCCTATTACTTTGTTAAAGAAAAAAAAAAAACAATAAAAATAAAACCAGTCCAGTTGTCAATGTTAATTGAAAAAATAATAATTATAAATGTAGCCTGAATGCCAATGGAACTTGTATTCTCTGGTGGCTGGTTGGAAACAGAATTTATTTATTTGTTTCTTTTTAAGGTTATTTACAACCCTGAGGTTTGGAGATTTGGGAACCATGAAAAAAAAATTGTAATTCTAAATGAAGGTTACCTGAGAGGTACTGAGGCTATAAGGAAGAAAAAGCAGCCACACATCAAGTAGAATATTGTGCTGTGAGCTGCTCTTCCCATGAGCGCTGGGAGGTTACAATGCCACAACTGAATAGCTCTTTGAAATACCTCACTAAATTACTCTGTTGGGTACCCCTTATTAAGCAATCTGCTTCAGAAAGTTCTTTATTTTCTGGGACTGGCAAAGTCTCACAATTTCATTATGCTGGGGGGCTTTGGTTCTCTCTTTTGAAAGATGTGTCTGCCTGGCGAGTGGTCTGTATTGCCTTCCTTGTTGGGCCTTGATAAGTGTCTCTGAACGAAGGGAAAACAATTTGTACAACTCTTCCAGTCAATTGGAGGCTGAACTGTGGGACTGAACAAAGCTCTGCTCCATCCCACAGTGCCAATTTGCCCTTATCAAGTGCAACAGAGAAAATGTGGTGGCGCGTTACTGTGAGAATAGAAAAGCACTCCCAACAAAACGAGAAAACAGCTATTGGACTCGTTTTATCAACCCAGAGCTAGCTCTGCAGCAATTTTCATACAATTACGCCATGTTAAACTCGCCTCACCATATGGCTGGGCATTGATCATTTTGCTGTGATGTTAATTTAATATGTAGTGTGGATGTTTGCTTGTTTTGTTATTAAAATTTTCATTTCGGTGTTCTGATTTCATCATAGAATGTGTGAGCACTGACAGATTTTTTAATAAAATTTGTTAACATTTGTAGAATAAAAGTCTCTTTCATAAGCCCCACTCTATTAGAACTTTATTAAGGAGCTTGGAGAAGACCAGAACAGGACTCACAGAGGCTGAGTGGCTCCCAATTTGCCCCAAGGTCCAACCAGCGGTACCTGGCAGGTTGGGGTTGAGTCTGTCAGAACCTTTCCACGCTGGGACACAGGGATCCTGTTGTGATATATTCATAGTCAAAACCTCTCGCAGCCTACTGGAAAGAGGCAGGTGGAATTGGTAAGTGAAGGTCCTCCTGCCCATGTTATAAGCACGCAGGGGCAAATCGGATACCCTGGAAGCCAGAGCCAGCTCACGCAGACTTGGAAAGCCACTGGTGAACGATAAAAGGATCATATAAAAGGATAAATTGAACTGCTGAGATGATCTAGTTTTTAAATGATCTTTTCCAAAACCTCTAGGATTCTGTGCAGGCCTCTCAGAGCACACTGCGGGTACGAGGAACAGGGTTTAGGGCTCTCTACACTTTGTCTCAGCCAAAGCAGTTCCACTTCTGCCTGTTTTTAAATACAGATTTTCGTGAACATATTTTTTTTTTTTTTTGGTAAGAAGCTCTTGTGGGACAACATGTTTGAAGCAGCTAGTGCAATCTAATCAACTCTCTCTTAAAGGTGGAAGAGCCCAGCCTTGCAGAGGCCATAGGACCTGTCCAAAGGGAGAGAAATCTTTGCCACAACTGAATAGCTCTTTGAAATACTTCACTAAATTACTCTGTTGGGTACTCCTTATTAAGCAATCTGCTTCAGAAAGTTCTTTATTTTCCAGGACTGGCAAAGTCTCACAATTTCATTATGCTGGGGAAACGTCTCATCTCCTGACTCCCAGTTCCCTTCACGGGGTTAATTTGTTAACATGGAGACCCAGTATCTCAATATTGTTAACATTTAGACTCACTTTAGCTCTACATATTTTAATATTTTAATAGCAGATGTATTTGTAGGGTGGGGGTGTAGGGTTTTTGGAAAATATATAGTTCATGGTGAAACAAAAAAATCTATAATTTTGAGATGAAGGGGAGTAAAGCCTAGGTACCAGTTAAATCGCTAAGAACATTTTTTTCACCATTTTGTTACTCATTAATTGAAAATTATTATTCTGTAGTTGATTTCCATCCCTCTCATCCATCCCACTGTCCTGATGTTCTCGTTCTCTCTGCCTTTTGTCTTGCCCACCTCAAATTCAGCTTACACGCAATTACCAAAAATACCTTTCTAGCATGCAAATCTGACCCTGCTCCTTTCCTGCTTGCAACCTGCTATTTATTTGACATGATGACATCCTGACATCTGAGGATGGCTCCTCCTCCCTTACTTACACCTATCAGTTACCTCTCTGGTGTTATCTCCTGCTGCTTGTTCTCTTGTTCTACAGGTTCTACCCATAACCACTTATGTTTTCTCTCCACACCCTCATCACTGCTTCACACTTGGATACGCTGGCATGAGCAAACCCTCCTGTCTGGAATGCCATTGCTGTACTTCTTCACCCAGACAACTCAAGCTTTAGGATTTATCCTAAAAATTGCCTATATCAGAAAACTTTTTATTTTGCCTACACCTACCACGTGTTAGATAAATGTTCTCTAACACACCTTTATCTAGCAATTGCCAGATTCTACTTAAATATGTTCCTGTGACTATATCTTCCATCAGTGCGTTCTTCTAAGGCAAAATCTTTTTTTCTACCTTCTCAGACCTCATAACACCTAATACAGGGCTTGGCACATGATGGGCACTCACCAAATGCTTGTTGACCTTAAATATCTCTATTTCTGATCTTCTGTATTAGTTAAGACTCTTTGATTGAAGGTTAAAAAGTGAAAAACAGCTGATATAAACTGTTGTCAAAAGAAGGGTTCAGTGACAGTATGCAGGGATAGGGTATAATTTCCGGAGCGGGAGGAGCTCAGTGGGGTCTGTGAGGGTTGGAACTCCAGGGGAGTGAAATCCCTTCCTGTCTCTGGGCCCTCAAGCTTTCTCAATCCTGTTTTTTTCTGAAGGTCTGATGAATTCTTTCATCAATGTCTCTCTGAGTATCATCTTTCCCTGCTTCTAAATACAATGGAGACAAAAGATCCTCACAGCCCAAGTTTAACCTACCATCTGAGCCCAACCTAAAACTTCTGAGTCTTGATTTGAAAGGGAAAGAATCTGACTCTTCCTATTTGTCCAGCCAAGGTTCTGCCAGAGGGGCAGGAACGACCATGCAAACTTACCTGGAGAATACATTCACCCATTTATTTAGGTCTGTTCGAAGAGAAGGGTCTGTGGGCTGCACAGGTATTTGAAAAAAAAAGAAAAAACATCTCTAAGCAAATGATGTGCACCCAGATTAGGCATTCTAGAGCTAAGCTGGCATTTCCCAAAACGTCGCCATGGAATATTAATTCCACAGGGTGATAGTAGTTGATAGGAGAAAAACAGAATGGTAACAGTACAGTAAGTAAGTTTGAAAAATGCTCAGTTAAATAAACTTAAACCTGTTTCTTTACTGAAACACTTCTCAATGGCTTTATCATGCAAATGTGATTTGTGAGATGGAAAAAGGAATATCATTTATTGCATTTTGTAGATTAATTTGTCCAGAGAAATATTTTCCTCCCTCAGGAAACATCTTGCTGCATCAGGGTTCTATGGAATATACTTGGAAGACACTGAAGTACTCTAATGCTAATTATCTCACCCTGGTGGTGAAAATACATACTAATCAATACATTGTACTCCAGCAATTTATAATAATGGCATTCTCTGGACTGTATTTAGGAGTCTTTGAGGGGCTTTAAATTTCTCTTCCTCTCTGTCCTCCTCCCAGCAAGTAGGAATGGTGATTTTTCCAGTGACCAGCACTTAGGTGGAATTTTCTCTCTCTTTTCAGCTATAGGCCTAAGTAAATGTCTGCTATGGTTTTAACAGATTCAACTTAGGATGTGAACATTAGTTCTTCTCTAGAAGTTGTTCCAGTAAATAGAAATGGGTTGAGCAAACAAAAGCCAGGATTGTTTGCAGGAGCACCACTCAGTACATTTCCATGTTTCCATGTTAATAATTGATTCAGGCCCATTCACCAAGTACTTATTGAGTGATCGCCTGGTTCTAGACTCTGGGCTGGGCATTTGTGATGCCAAGGTAAATAAGACCAGGACCTAACCTGGAGGGGTCACATTTCAGTGAAGGAGACAGACGCATCAGCAGATAACTTCTGAATATAATAAATGCCTTCGTAGAAGAAAGTAAATAACAAGACTTAGCACAGAAGAAGGAAGGGTTTACTCCGGGGGAGGTTGCAGAAAACACTCTCCAGAGAAAGTGACATCTATTCCCTCTTTTGATGAAAGGTAAGTGTTTTTAATGAAAAGAAGAAAGGAAACCTTTTAATGCATGAGTAGGAGAAAGAAGAATCATGGACAAATCCCTGGGTTTTACTAAAAATCAAGTGACTGGCCGGGAAAGTGAACCTAGGACAGGGAACTGAGGAGGAACGTCCACAAAGCTGAGAGAAAAACAAGGAAGAAGGATGCCCAGGCAGACAAGGGAGGAGAGAGTTTCAAGAAAATTAAAAAGAGAAAGCCAAAAGCATGAAATGCTGCTGCAGAAAATCCAACAGGATTCCAAAATCATAGTTTCGAGGTTAATGCTTCCCACTTTGGGCTTGAGTACACTGTGGGTTCCCAAAGACAGCCATCTGGGCTCTGTCAACTCTTTCCACTCTATGCACCAATGAAAACTCAAATTTACCCATGATAAAATAGTGCAGGCTGTTATTAGTGAATAAATGCAAACCTTCATTAACAAAAATATTTCAAAACCTGAGAATAAAGGAAGGAGATGGAAATCAAAGGGGTCTATCGTGGGTAAGATGTTTGTAAACAGTTGTATTCAAACTTCCATCAAAAAAAAGTGCACTGAGAGTGAGATGACCCATGATTTACATTGAATTCTGTGACTAAGCAACCATGTGAATTTAGGAAAATCATTTCATCAGCTGGACCTGTGTTATCTGTTCAGTGCTGAGGCTTAACCAGAGGATCTCTGTGGGTTCTTCCAGAGAATCTGAGGTCACTGGGAGGCCTTTCATGGAGTGAGAGACTTCACCCTCTGTTGCCATACTAAAATTTGCAATGCACCCTTTCTTCCTTCATCATGGTTCAAAGAGGAAGTAGAATTTCAGGCAAAAGTTGGAGATATCCTTGAACAAGGCTGAACCTAGTTGGGTCTAACTTGTGACTGGAGAAGGAAGAGGAGGCAGGAGATTTTTTTTCTCCTTTGCTGATCAAGATGCTTCTGTGACTTGCTGACTGGCTTTGGGCAAATTTTTTCAATTCTGTGTATTAGTTATCTATTGGTGCATAACAGACTGCCCTAAAACTTCATGGCTTAAAATAAAAATAGACATTCATTTTCTCTCACTGCTTCTGTGGGTTTTACCTGAGCTTGCCAGTCGTTGGCCAGGACAGTACTGGGGCTTTCGCGGGGCTGGGAACCCACTTCCAAGGTAACTTTCTCACACACCTTGCAAGTCGGAGCTGCCTGTTAGAGGGAAGCTTCAGGCTTTTACCATGTGAGCCTCTCCCCAGGGCTGTGTGAGTGTGTCCTCTGTATATGGTGGCTGGCTTTCCCCAGAGTAAGCAATTCAAAAGATGACTCAGCCCCAGAAGTCACACATTTAACTTTGCTTTACTTATCAGTCACATGGGTCACCCTTGATGCCTTGTGGGAGGGGACCACACAAGGGCATGAGTCTCTGCAGGAAGGCATCACTGGGGGTCTTCCTAAGCGCTGGCTTCCACGATCTGTACACTTCACTTTCTTATAATAACATGCAGATGCGGATGCTTAGTTACATGCAGCACAGGATAGTCCCATTTAGGATGCATTAGAGTTGTGTGTCTGTTGTCTCTTTCAAAGTAGAATTGAATAAATGGTATTGCAGAAAGCCAGATTCACTGCTCTGGGAACGAGGAGGAGGAATTCCCTCTGGTTGGGAAATGGCTCCACGAAGAAGATGGAATTTGAACTAGGCTTTTAGGGATATGTAGAGGTTCAACAGTCAGAAAAGATTGGGATGGAGCACAGTGGTGGAGAAAGGTCAATTTAAACACAGGCACCTGCAAGAACAGGACTCTGAGATACAGGAAGATGAGGATTGTTTAGGAAAGTAGAGCTCTCCTGAAATGGAGGGTGTGCGTGCATTTGGGTCATTGCAGAACATATTGAATCAGAGAGAAGAGGAAACGAGAGGATAAGTCTGTAAGTGCAGCTAAAGAACCTGCTGTACAATCAGGTTCCCGCACACCAAAGCCAGGATTGAAGGCAGAACTCATTTTCTGAGCTAACTTTCCTTCATGGAGATGGTATGTTTAGTAAATGGATTCCTGAACTTGAGTCATTTGCATGTAATTGCTGTAACTTTACTCATCCACATGTACGTGGTAGGCAGCCTCTAAGATGCCAACTATGACTTCCACCTTTTGGTAATGCCTTCATTGTGAGTGTGGGGTGAACTTACTGCCTCACTTCTAGGGATAGAATGTCCTGCCCTGATGTGAGCTGCCCTAGGGAGGGGCCCAGGAGGCAAGGAACTGAAATCTTCAGCCAACAGGCAGCAAAACGTGGAAGCCTGCAATTCGCCGTTCAAGGGAGATTGGAAACTGAGCCTGCCCTGGTGGAGGCTGGAGAGGACAGCAGTCCCTCCCCCCAGCAGATGCCTGGAGTCCAGCCCTGGCAGAGACTCTGAACTCAGGGCACCAGCTAAGCGACAGCCCACCCAGAATCCTGACTCATGTAAACCATGAGATAATAAATGTTTGTTGTTTTAAGTGCGAAGTGCTAAGTTTTGGAGTAATTTGTTATACATCAAGAGATAATTCATACACATGTACCACCCGTACAATTATTTATTTAAAACATCTGTCTACAGATCAGCTTACTTTTTCACACAAATATATTTATTTAAGAAAAACTTTATATTTCAAACGTAAGAGGATGGTATCAATTTCCGTAACAGAAGGTTAGTGCACGGGACCTAAAATCAACTATTTGCTAATAACTACACATTTCCTACCACTGCTTAATAGCATCACTAATATTCCTTGAGGGATATCAGCTCATTGAAAGTCAACAGGTTTGATTTCATGTCCATTTCTTGTTAGCTTTGCGATATTAGGAATGTTCCAGTAATGGTTTGAGGCTTGGTCTCTTCATTTTTAAAAGAGGAAATTTGTATCTATTTTATGGTATTTTTTTAAGATGAAATATATAGTTATTGTGAAAGCGCCTAGTAATGTTAACGATGACAATAATGATAGCTGTCGTTCTGTTCTATCTCTAACCATGCTCCATGTACTGCAAGAAACTCTTTATCAACTTGTTCAAGATCACACAGCTAGTGCAGTGGCAGAATAAGAATTCACATCCCGATTGTTTTCATTACACAGCTCCTACACTTCGTCGTCACAGTTTACAGGCTACGCACAGTTAATATTCAGCCAGTGATTTTTTTTTCTATTGCTTAAGAATGAAACTCTGCAGCTTTCCTGCATCTACTTTGAAGTAATATGGACTGTTTATTTTTCTCAGCCAGTTTCAACTCCGTTTCTGGGCTCACTCACTGTTTACTAATGGGGTGGTGGTCAGGACCCCATTTTTTCAGGTTTATAGCAGCTAGTCAAACATCACTCCAGGTCAATTGGAGATGTCTGTAGTAATGACAAAATCTATGCCTTCAATTTATTAATTAACTAAATATAATGAAATCTGTTAATTGATCAAAGCAGGGTCTCCTCTGGAATTAATTAGAAAATTATGGGGGAGGACTTGATGATTGATCCAGAATTCATAAACCTACTAGAAATTTTATGAAAGCCTCAAATGAAACACAGTACTGTTTTAAAAATTAATTTATGATATCAATTCCAACCTTTTTTGGGGGAGGGGTGATGGAGTGGCCTAGCCTACCTCTGAGGATGCTGTCTGAGAAAGGCCCTCACTGACTCTCTAGGGTAACAGTAACCTTTGAAGGGTGTCCAGTGGCTTTGCCAGAAACAGGCAGGTTGGGAGCCTTCTATAAACTCCATTAGCATCCTTCCCCC
This sequence comes from Avahi laniger, assembly GCA_963575035.1. NCBI lineage: Eukaryota > Metazoa > Chordata > Mammalia > Primates > Indriidae > Avahi > Avahi laniger. Next base: position 5,620 of record CAUYSK010034821.1, on the reverse strand, counting down.
ACAATTCTTGTAAATGTCACATGTCATTTTCCATGAGCAGTGCCATTTTATTCTTTCTGATAGAAAATGTAAATAAGAGCATGCTTAGAAGACTTTGCAATATTTTGAGCCTATTACAAACCAATATGCAAAACCCAAAGGCTTAACATGTTTCCAAGAAAAGTTCTACAGCTTCTTCCCTGCAAGCCTAAAGCACCTATGCACACCCATTCTATATAGGACCCTGCACCTGGCCTTCTGGAGGAGCTATGGGTAAGGCTCATATTTTTGCCTTCAAGGAGCACACGAGCCAGCAGAGAATATGAACATGCACAGACAAGTCCAGGAAAGGGCATTTGATGTTCAGATCAGTGACTGTGTGTGGAGCCACAGTAGCATATGCAAAAATGTGATTATTTCTACCCTGGAGCCTGAAAATCTTCACTGAGGGGTTGAGGCTTGAGCTGAGCTGTGAGAGAAGAGAGACTGTCACCAGGCAAACTTGAGGAAATGGCATGAACCCAGAGGACTTGAAGACGAGGACACACACAACACACTCAGGGAACCGAGAAGGTCCACGATGTCTACAGCATTTTATTGTTCTGGGTCTTGACACATTGGAGGTGATAATTGTTCTATAATAAGCCTTCTGTTACATTGGCTAAGCCAGAATCTTTGTGATAGGATTTTAAATAGCAATTTGTAAAAAAGGAAATGCAATTAGCTATTTTACATTGTGTTCACAATCCAAATTAAAAAGGGGACTTGATATAATTATGTAGAAAATAGAGGTTAATAAACACCAGTTTGGGCTGTAATTATCTGTGCATTCCTTGAGAAAGGTGGTTTAGAGTCTACATGAACAGGGTAAGAGAAAAGAGGGATCGTGTGTTAGTTCTGGGCTACATGCTTTATTTCCACTTTCTAATTGACTCCTTTGACTGCTATTCAAGAATGGTCATATGTTATGCCCAATTGACAAATGGGAAATCAAGACCCAGAAAGTGAAGTCATGTGTCAAAATTTACACAGTCGAGCACACTTTGATACGACTCCAAAATTCATGCTTCTTCCTTTTCCCTGCTTTTCATTTTATTATTAAAGTTTATTTTTTATTTTATTTTTGTAATTTCAGAGTGTAGTGATACCTAGATTCAAATGCTAACATCTGAAAATTTTCTAATAACTATTCTGGTTCCATGTAATTTAGCTAACAATATATTTCAACAGTATGACTGTCAACAAAATCATAGAGTGATATGTGCAACTTAGAATATCTGATTTTCATAATCTTAGTTTGGAAAAAAAAAAAAAAACCCTGGCAATTAATTCAAAGCATGAAACTAAGCCTGCTAATATTTACCTTTTGAAATTAGAAACTACCAAAATTTACAATAGGGAAAATTGAGTAAATTATGCTATAATACCATCATGGTATATTAAACAGCAAATGAAAATAGTATTTCCAAAGAGTATAAAACATATTCAGAAAAAAATAATTTGTTTTGAATGTATTATTAAAATTTTATATATTAAACATGTATTTTAACAGAAAATTCTACTTTGCGATTATTTGTAGTTGAGCAGACATAAGGTAAAGACTCCATATAAATTTTACATTCCCCCATATTTGAAATAACATCCATTTGCCTTAAAAATAAAGTACAATGAATATCTCTAAATAATAATATCAATGCATGATTAATTAGCCCTCTGATTTTAACAGCAAAATGAATAAATTCCAGGATATTTGTAGCAAGAACAAAAAAGCAGACATGGGAATGAGCTTTCTAAAGCCAGCAATTGCTCTGAGACACCTCTTATTTTCAGCCACAGTTTCTGTGGTTACTTTTGTCACTTTCTTTGCCCTTTGTGGTTCGTCTTATTTCGTGCAGACTTGCATGATGCCCCATCTGCTGTGATTCACCCCGTTCTAATTATGCAGCACACATCCTGTCTCTATAAACCGAAATTTTATCAGTTTTTATAATTAATCAGAGCCTCCCAGGTGAAAGATGCAAATGCAACATTTAAAAAAGAAATGTTGCTGAAAGTAACTCCACACAGGCCTGAATGCATGTGATTCCATGGTGATGTGGGACAGAGGGAGAACGCACAAGTTTAACTCCCTCAGTTTCCTAGACGGCTGCTTGGTCCGAAGCAAGAAGAGCAGCCTCAGAGTCACTTCACCTGACATCCAGCTGCAGTTCTGCCTTTTACTACTTGTGTGTCTTGGACACATCCTTGACCTCCCTGACTCTAAATTTTCTTTTAAGAAGAGAAATAATCTCTGACTATTCCAGGTTCATGTGAGCCTAGCCTCTCCTTCATAACTAAGTCATTTTTCCCTTCTGATTCAAATGAATCATTAAATCATTCAACAGCTATTATTGAGCATCTATTTCTCTGAGAACCAAGATTTGGAGACCTGGAGTCCAGCAATAGCTCTGCTACAGAACAAGTAAGTCCTGACCATTCATTTTCCTTTCTACTTCTGTATTAGCAAACATTTATATAACATTTGTGCGGTATCAGGTACTATTCTAAGCACCTTACAAACATTAATTTATAATCTCCATTTTACAGATAAGAAAATGGAGTCACAGGAAGGTTCAAGAACCTGCTGAAACTCACATGGCTAGCAAGTGTTGGAGCTGGGATTGAGAGTCAATGCATTTAACCATGACCAAATGCTGTCTCTCAATGATGTAATATACTTCGCCTATGACCCCCCAATAAGGGATAGTGGAAAGAACAGACTTTTCAGATTGGAATACATCCAGGTACTAAATAATTAAAAATTGGTACTGAATAATTCCTACTTGGATCATCATTAGCCATGTGAACTTAGGCAAAAACAGACAGTTTCTGATCCTCAAATTTCTCATATATAAACTTGAGATAATGATACCTCCCTCAGTGAATTGTTAAGGGGATTAGGAGACATAATATCTTTGTAAAGTACCTACCAGAATATGTGAAATAGGCAGAAGATTCAAATGTGACTCCCCTTCCCCTTTCATGAGATAATGAATATGGAGTAGAGACATGAAAATTTCAAGGGAAGGTCTATAAAATTAATTCATAATGATTGCGGCTTTGTATTATGCACCTTCTACCTGCCAAACACTTTGCATATATGCCATCTCCAATTCCCATGGGCTAGCCCAACAAGCCGTACAATTCCCCCAACTTTAAAGATCAAAAGATGGAAGCTCAGAGAGGTTCAATAACTTACTAAGGTCACAGAAAACCCTTGACAGAAGAATTTGTCCATGGTGGTTCTTATGCCAAAGCCTCAACCCTTGCTGTGGTTATATATCCAGTTAGACTCCTTGCTAAGGGTTGCCTAACAAATCCATCAGCCTCTTGAAGCCAGGAAACATGTTTAATAGTTTTTGTGTGTGACTCCCATTCTAGCCAGCATTATAAATGCCAAATGCACAAAGTAAAGTAGCATTTGAATGGGTGAGTAAATAAAACTTCAAAGACCCTGGGCATACCAGCCTCTGGCTCTGTTTGGTTTCTCAGGTGAGCAAAGGACAACCATGTCCCTGTACTGACCATGAACTCTGTTGGATCTTCTGGAATGAGTGTGGCCTCCACATCAGGAATAGCAGGACTCACGGACTACAGTACAGAAGGCACCTGATACAGCAAACAGGAGGCCTCTTCTGTGGCTCCAGACAAAGCTGAAACCCCATGACCTGAGCTGTCCCTGCTGTGAGATCCTCCAGTGGAGTGATAAAATAGGAAACTTTCAACTCTCCTTATTCCCAACCAGTACTTTTTAACATTCAGGGCCTCTGGCCTCCTACTGGATCAATACAGCATGATCTCTCTCACAGAAATCACTTCAAAATGATGCCCCACTGGTAAGGTAAGCAGCTGATCAGATTCTTTGAAGATCAATGACTGCACTCTCGGGAGAGCCAGACGCGTTGTTTCCTTATTGCAATTTGAGGATTGTACTTACCCTTACAAGGAGGGTACCGTTGAATGCTTAAGTAGGTGGCTTTTGATCTGGATCTTGGAAAGTAAGAATTCTGCAAGGGAATACAATACAGGCTGGGAACTGCAAGAAGGAAAAAACACCATGCGCAAAACCAAGCAGGTGATAGCCTGAATGCTGAGAGTGAAACTGAATTTACTGAGCATCTATTTAGTTCCAGGTACTGAGCAGGCAGGTGTACATGCTTACAATAATGCTAGAAGGTAGTGTTTTTTATCTCCACTTTATAGAAGGGAAATCTGAGGCTCAGAGAGTAATGTTAGATAACTTGCCTGAATTGACTTATCTATTCATTGATGCAGGGTTTGCAGGCAGGGTTAGCTGACCTGAATCATACTCTTTCTAGAAAGACAAACAAAATATAGAAGCTGGCCTATTTAGCTCTCAGACTCCATTCTTGGACACTTGTCAGTGGGAGAAGATTTTTGCTTGTTTCTTTATTTTTCAAGTGACAATTTTATAACTTGGTGAGTGGTGTGGTCTGGAGTTACAGATGGGGATTTAGAGAGATTTTCTTTCAGGAGGAGACGTTGTGGTACCTCTATTCTTCATTTTCGGTCCTTGAAGAAGCTGACTGCTTTCATAAGAGCAGAGAATTTCAGGTGTTGATATGGAATCTTAGGAGAAAATACTGCTTACATATCTGCCCTTGAGTATCACTATATTTCCTTCCAGTAGGAAATTATTATTTCATGTATCTATCCCTTGCTCACCAAATAAGTATGTAATACTTCCTGGGCACTGAACACTGTTCTACTCACTGGACACTAAGCTAACAAGGTACCTTTTAGCTCTGCCCAAAAGGACTCACTCGCAAGAGTTAGAGCAGACAGACAGGCAAATGAGTCCACCTGAGTGAGAATGCTCGAGAAGGCCAGAGAAAGTAGTAAGTAATGCTGCCCTGGGTATGGTTGCATGGGAGGAAGAGCCCAGGATGTTCCAGAAGGTTCCTGGAGGGAGAGATAGGCTTCAGAGCTGGGACAGGGGCTGGGCAGCAGCCCAAGGACCTGGGAGTACATTGGAAACTGGAGACGGTTTTTCCAACTTGGGCACTTGAAAAATGAAAGGTCACCCAGAGTGTGATTTCCTGCCTCAGATTTTCTGCCTCTGTTTTGGCAGAAATTGGCTTCTCATGAACAACAAAGTTCAAACTCACCAGTTATAACCCGTCTGCTAAGGCATTGGTTCTGGTTAAAACATAAGGACTCACAGAGGTTGCACTCATTTGCAGTCCCACCAGCAGTGTAAGAGTGTAAGTCAATGCAACTGCCTTTTTTTTTTTTTCACAAAAAGCTCATTCTCCAGGAAAGATTATGTTGACTCACTGATATTTTAAATAAGAAATCAGTACATAACAGGATAGCCCCAAATTTATACTTAAGTATTGGGCATATTCCACTTACATAATGTTATTTAAAAGTTATAACTGTGATTTACCATCTTGTGGCTAACTATCTGAACTCCTTTCTCTGAAAGGATCATTGACTGTCACATCTGCCACCTGGTGGCCACTCTGATGCACACATCATCCTAATATGACCACACTTAGTCTACACTTTTTCATCTGATCACCCCGCATCCATCATTCATCCATCCGTCCAGCCACCCAACCACTGATCCATCCATCCA
>CAUYSK010034818.1:0-17266 GCA_963575035.1 Avahi laniger | reverse complement strand
TGAATTTTCCTGGGGTCTGTTGAGCTTCTTGTACCTTTTTATCTAGAATTTTAGCAAGGTGGGGATATTCTCCTCTATTAATTCTTCAAATAGCTTATCCAGCCTTTGAGTGTTTTCTTCTTCACCTTCCAGAATCCCTATCACCCTCAGGTTCAGTTTTTTCACATAATCCCACATTTCTTGTAGGCTTATTTCTTTTCTGTTAATTTTCTGCTGAATCTCTGTTACTGACTTATTTAATTGCAAGGAGTCGTCTTTACTCTCTGAGTTTTTTCTTCCATGTGATCTACCCTGTTCTTGAGGCTTTCCAGTGTGTTTTGTAGTTCCCTGAATAAGTCCTTCATTTCTAGGAGATCGGTTTGATTTCTATTTAATATTTCAATTTCTTTAGTGAATTTTTCGTCCAAGTCCTGAATTTTTTTTTTTTTGTGGTTTCTTTGTGTTGTTCATCCATTTTTTCTTGCTCATCATTGAGTTTTCTTATAATGCATGTTTGAAATTCTTCTTCTGTCATTTTTGTATTCTGAGTTTGGTTAATGTCAATTGCTAGGCAGCTGTCGTTCGTCTTTGGGTGTGTGCTTTCCGTTTGATTTTTCATACTTCTAGAGTTCCTTTGCTGGTTCCTTCCCATCTGGATCAGTTGTTCCTTCTTGCCTTTAGATTTTCATTTGGATAATGACACACCCTATTTAGTCTCTGATCCAGCAGGTGGTGTTCGAGGGTGAGATTCCACCACATCCTTTATGATGTATCAGTAGATGCAGTAAAAGAGTATGCAGAATGACCTCCCTGTCAGTAGGTGGCACTTGCTGGGAGGAGCAAGCTGCAATGCTGTTTTTGGGTCCTGTAGCCAGCTCTTGTTCCTCTGGAGAGGCCCTCTTGTACCTTGGGTGGTGGGAAGGGCCCTGGGACTTCCACTTGTATCCTTATTCTCCATCTCAGTGGGGGCAGGTCCGGGAGAGAGTCTGGGCAGGGCTGGGTTGGGTAAGCCTGCCCTCAGGCTCCACAAATGCTGTTAGCAGGGGTCAAAGGCCTGTTCTTTGCTTCTTTGAAAAGCTTCCAGGAGGGCTGAAATGGCTCCACTCAGCTCAAATATCTGGGCTTGGTTGGTGAGGCTGTCCGACACCTGCACTGTGGAGCAAATCTTGCTCCCCTCCACCCTCCCCCACTCTGTGGCATCTCCCAGCCCTCTGCCAGCAGACAATACCTCAGGCCAATGGATCTCCCCTGCCTGTGACATGGGCCAGGAGATTCCCTGCCCAGGATCACAGCCTCAGCTGGGTGCACGGCCCTCTTTTGGGAGGAGGGTTGCCTCTCAGGCATGCTGATCTGCCCCTGAAGGCACACACTTCTCAGTAGGCTATTTCACATATATTCCTTCTATGCCCCAGGGCAGTGCAATCGTAACTTGGATGTACAGGGTCTGGTTTGCAGGCCTGTCCCCTGGGGCCTGGAGATCAATCCCTGACCATGCCAGGGGGAGGGGTGCTGATCTCAAATCACCTACAGGGTGCCCAAGGTGGATCGATTTCTCTCCACCTCGGCATTTTACCTGTTCTCCTGGAGTCACCAGGCAAGCAGCACCTGGGAGGGCTGGTGGGTAGGGAGCTCGCAGTCTGAGTACCCCTCAGTCTGCTGTAGGGCCCCAAAAGGAAAGGTCCCATTCCTTGGAGATGCCTTCTTGTGATGACTAAATTGTCTCTCTGGCCATCCACGGGTAGGGAAGGGGAAAAAGAGAATCAAGCAATATGGCGTCTACCCATAGGCTTGAGCCTGCATGCTGGGAGGTGCCTCAAGAGAGCTGGGAGCCTGGTGCCCTATCTGTAAGAGGCTGCCACTCACTGGTGGCAGCTGTCTCTGGGCTAGTGATGACAGGTCAGAAGCCCACCAACAGTCCGAGATGCAAGGGAGGAGAAAGTTATTTCTCCATCTACCCTTGTTGTTGGTCTCCAAGCCTCTCGGGAACATTTCTCCTTCCTGTTCTCCTCTTCAATGCCTTCCCATGGAGTCTCCTGTAGTTTCAGACACCCTTCCTTCTTACCTTCATCCGATCTATGTTTTTCTGCTAGTTTGTTTTTTTCACTTTCTTCTAAAATCTGTCTTTTTCACAGAGACACTCTGACTGGCAGCTTTTCTCATCCATCATCTTGGCCCCTCCCTCAGATTGTCTTCTTTCATAAGGATGTTCAATGGAAAATGTCAAAAACTAAAACTAAAAATTAAAATGCAGCAATGTAAGCTTGGTGTTTAGAAATATAGTGATAAATAATTTTTTGAAACATTAAAAACAGCTAAAAACATTGAATCTATTTTCTCTGTGGAAAGGAAAATGGAGGAAGGTACCCAAGATTGCTGTTTGCTTTTGTTTTGTTTTTTAATCTTATGGAACTCTTTAAATACTATGTATGTATAGTTTAAAATTAAAATTTTAACTGGAATTGAAACAATGAGGGAAGAGAAAATTGATACTCTTTTATTTTTTTTGAAAGAACCTACATGACAATGATAAGCAGAAAAAAGAAATAATAACTGTTAAAGAATGTTAAAATTTCTGCATGGCTTTTTGTGGCTTGATAGCTCCTTTATTTTTATCACTGAATATTATTTGATTGTATGAATGTGCAACAGTTTTTTGTACATTCACCTAGTAAAGGACACCTTTTACTTTGAAGCTTTGCCAATAATGAATAAAGCTGCTATAAACATCCAAGCGCAAGTTTTCTTGAGGACATAAGTTTTCAACTCCTCAGGGTAAATACCAAAGAGTATGACTGTTGCATCATATTGTAAGAGTATGTCTAGTTTTAAAAATATCTGTCAAACTGTTTCACAAAGTGGCTGTACAATTTTGCATTCCCACAAAAAGTGGATGAATAGTTATCATTGATATATATCCTTATTAGCATTTGGTGTCATCAGTATTTTGCTTTAAGTAATACTGCGAGGCACATAGTGGTATATCCTTATTCTAATTTACAATTCCCAAATGGCATATGATGTTGACCACATTTTCATATGCTTATTTGCCATCTGTATATCCTCTTTGGTGAGGTGTCTATTCAGAACTTTTGCATATTTTTAAATTGGGATTTTTATTTTCTTACTGTTAAAAATAAGAGTCTTTGTATATTTTTGCTATTTGTCCTTTATCGGATATGTGTTTTGCAACAATTTTCCCTCAACATATGCCTCATCTTTTTGTTTTCTTTAGGAGTGCTTTTGCACTTTAATTTTAATGAAGTTCAATATATCCATTTTTCTTTCATGGATTATTTTTTTAATATTATATATAAGAAGTCATCACCAAAACCAAAGTCACTTAAATTTTCTTCTATGTTATCTCCATAAGTTTTATAGTTTTGTATTTTACCTTTAGGTCTATAATCCATTTTGAGTTAATTTTTTTGAAATGTATAAGGCCTGGTGTTTTTTTATTGGCCTGTGGATATTCAGATATTCAGTTGTTCCATCACCATCATCATTTGCCAAAAAGATTATCTATTTCCATTAAATTCTCTTTGCTCTTTTGTCAAAGATCAACTGACTATAATAGCATAGGTCTATTTCTGGGTTCTCCATTCTGTTCCATTGATCTATTTGTTTATTTTGTTTTTTCTTAATATTACCACATTGTCTTGACTACTCTAGTTTTCTAAGTCTTGATGCCAGGTAGTGTCAGCCTTCTGACTTTGTTTTTTGTCTTCATTATTGTGTTGGCTATTCTTGATCTTTTACCTTTCCATATAAATTTTAGAATCAGTTCATCAATACCCACAAAAGAATTTGCTAGGATTTTGATTGGGATTACGTTGACTCTATAGATCAAATTGGAAGGAAGAGATATGTTGACAATATCAAGTCTTCCTTTGCACGTATGAGAATGTCCTTCTATTTATTGGATTTTTTATTCATTATATTTTTATAGTTTTTCTCATATAAATGCTGCACATATTTTGTTAGATTACCAATATATGTTCAGATAAGAATGAAAAGATAAAGCAAATTTAAACTGAAGAAGTTATAACTGCAAAAAGCTAATATAAAGACAGAACAAGAGTATGAGCCAACAAGCCTAGATACATATTCAAATTACTTATAAGCACTTAGAATAAATTGATAAATATAAAATTTTAAATGTTTATGAAAGGCTGAATTTTTAAAAGTGTTATTGTTAAAGATGAAAAATTGCTTAGAAAGAATAGATTTTTACCACAAATCCTATAAGAACATAAAATGTGTGAATTAAATTTTTTAATTAAATATTTTCAGTTAAAACAAAGATATGACTAATAACAAAACTCACAGGACATTCCTCAGGATGGACAATATGTTATGCCACAATTCAAGTCTTAGTAGATTTTAAAAAGATAGGTGTGATGAAAGTATTTTCTCAGACCACAATAGGATAAAGTCACCAATCAACAAAAGAAGAAAAATTGGAACAGTCTCAAATTTGCAAAAATTAAATAACACACAGTTAAACAACCAATGCATCAAAGGAAAAATCACAATGGAATATAGGAAATATTCAGAGATGAGTGAAAATGAAAGCACAAAATCACAAACGTTATGCGACATAGTGAACGCAGTGCTAAGGGGAAATTCATAGTGATAAATGATTGAATTAAAAAAACGAGGAAGATTTCAAATCAACATCCTATCTAACTTTACAACTTAAGAAGCTAGAAAATGAAGAACAATTGAACTCAAACCTAGCAGAAGGAAGGAGATAATAAAGGTTAGATCAGAGACAAATGAAATAGATACTAGAAAAAAATAATTGATTCAAAAATTGGTTTTCTGAGAAATCAACAGAATTGACAAATCTTTGGCTATATTCACTACAAAAAATATAATAGACTCAAGTTATTAAAATTAAAAATGAAAGTGAGGTTATTATTACTGACTGATAAAATTGACAAATCCCTAGAGACACAAAACCTACTAATACTGAATCATGAAGAAATGGAAAGTCTTAATAGACCTGTAACCAGGAAGGAGACTGAATCAGATATCAAAAGTTTCCTGACAAAGAAAAGTCCTGGACCTGGTAGGTTCACTGGTGAATTTTATCAGACATTTAAAGAAGAATAATCATCAATTCTTCTCAAACATTTTTTAAAAATTAAAGAGGAAGGAATACCTCCTAATTTATTCTATGAAGCTATGTTGCCAAAGCTAAAGAAGGACACTATGAGGAAAAACAAACAAACAAAAACACTACAGACCAATATCCCTTGTGAACATCAATGTAAAAATCCTCAACAAAATATTAGGAAACAGAATTCAGTGGCATATTAAAGTGATCATACACCACAACCAAGTGGGATTTATTCCTGGAGTGGCTCAACATATGGAAATTGATCAATGTAATACACCACATTAACAAAATGAAAGAAAATGATCATCTCAATTAATGCAGAAAAATCATTTGATAATATTGAACACACTTTTATGATTAAAAAAACACTCAACAAATTAAGAATAGAAGGAATCTACCAAAACATAATAAAAGCCACATATGAAAAACCCACAGTGAACATTGGAGGAACTGGAGGCTTTTCCATCAAGATCAGCAAGCGGGTAAGGATGTCACTTTCACCACTTCTATTGAACACAGTACTGGAAGTTCTAATCAGAATAATTAAGCAAGAAAAATAAAAGGAATACAAATGGAAGAAGAATAATTAAAATTATCTGTATTTACATATGACATAGTCCTATATGTAGAAAACTTTAACGATTACACAGAGAGAGAGACGGAGAGACATACAAACTATTAGAATCGATAACTGAATTCAGCAAAGTAGCAGGATACAAAGCCACATGCAAAAATCAGTTGCATCTCTATACATTAGTAATGAACAATTTGAAAAAGAAATTAAGAAAACACTTCTGTTTACATAATATCAAAAGGAATAAAATCTTTAGAAATTATTATAACTTAACCAAGGAACTGAAAGTTTTATAAAATGAAAACTGCAGAACATTGCTAAAAGTAGTTAAAAAAGACATACATAAATAGAAACACATTCCATGTGCATGGTTTGGGAGACTTAATATTGTTAAGATGTCAATATTGACCAAAGTAATAATACATGTTCAATGAAATTTCTATCAAAATTTTAATGATGTTTGTTAAAGATTCACAAAAATCTGTCCCAAAATATATATGGAAACTCAAGGGATACTGAATAGCTAAAACAATCTTGAAAAAATAAAATTAGAAGACTCACATGTCCAGTTTTCAAAACTTACTACAAAGCTGCAGTAATGAAAACAGTATAGACTCGGTACGAGGACACACATATAGACCAACAGAATAAACTAGAGAGCCAAGATACAAACCTTTGCGCATTTTATCAAATAATTTTCAGCAAGAACGCCAAGACCATTCAATAAAGAAAAGTTACTATTTTCAACAAATAGTGTATGAAAGCTAGATATCCACATATAAAGAAATAAAACTGGACCCTTGTATAACATGCCATCCACAAAAATTAACTCAAAATGTATGTATGATCAAAAATATAAGAGCTAAAACTATAAAATTCTTAGAAGAAAACATAGGGGTAAAGCTTCCCTATGCTAGATTTGTCAATGACTTATTGAATATGACAGTAAAGGTACAGATGACAAAAGAAAAAACTAAACAAATCTGATTCCATGAAAACTAAAAACTTTTGTGTATCATAGGACACTATAAGAAGAGTAAAAATGCAACCTTTGGAACCAGAAAATAAATTTGAAAATCATATATCTGACAAGGGATTAATATTCAGGATATATAGAGAACTCCCAAAATTCAGCAACAGCAACAACAATAACGATAACAATAAACCTGATTCAAAAATTGGAAAATGACTTAAATAGATGTTTATTCAAAAAAGATATATAAATTTCCAGTAAGAATATAAAAAGATGTTCAACATCATTAATCATGGGAGAAATGAAAATCAAAACCACAGTGATAACTTATTAGTATGGCTATTATCAAAAAATAAAATAACAAATGTTGGTGAGAATTAGAGAAATCGGAAACCTGTGCTCTGTTTGTGGGAATGTAAAATGGTCTAGGCACTGTGGAAAACAGTATGCCCGTTCCTCAAAAAATTAAAAATTTAATTACCATATGAGCCAGTAATCTCACTTCTGGCTACATAACCAAAATAGCCAAAAGCAGGATCTCAAAGAGATATTTGTACATCTCTGTTGACAACAATATTATTCACAGTAACTAAAGCATGGATGCAACCCAAGTGTCTATCGACAAGTGAATGCATAAGCAAAATGTGTTCTACATACAATGAAATATTATTCACCCTCAAAAAGGAAGGAATTCTAATATATCTTACAACATGGGTGAACTTTGAGGACATTTATAGCAAGTGAAATAAGCTAGTCACAAAAGAAAAATATTGAGTGATTTCACTTATATTAAGTACTTGGAGTCGTCAAAGTCTTAGGGACAGAGAGTAGAATGGTGTTTTTCAGGGGCTGAGAGGAGGGAGAATGAGGAGTTATTGTTTAACGCCTTCAGAGGTCAAATTTTACAGGATGAAAAGAGTTCTTGAGATGGATGTCAAATGATTGCATAAAAATGTGAATGAATTTAATATCACTAAGCATACACTTTAAAATGGTTAATATGACAAATTTTATGCTTACTTTATCACAATAAAAATTGAAGAAAAAACAAAGATAGAATGCTCCTATAAAATTTACTCATAAGTATCTATTCAATTTTGGGGATAGGAGAAATTTTACTGATAAAAAAAGTAAAATGTGTTTCAAGTGCGGTGGCTCACACCTGTAATTCTAGCACTCTGGAGGCTGAGGTGGGAGGATCACTTGAGGTCAGGAGTTTAAGACCAGCCTGAGCAAGAGCCAGACCTCTACAAAAAATAGAAAAAATTAGCCAGACATGGTGGTGCACACCTGTAGTCCCAATTACTTGGGAGGCTGAAGCAAGAAGATCACTTGAGCCCAGGAGTTTTAGGTTGCAATGAGTGAGCTATGATGACACCACTGTACTCTATCAGGGGAGACAGAGTAAGACTCTGTCTCAAAAATAAAAAAGGAAAATGATAAAAAATATTGTGACATTTATGTGAAAAATGTATTATTCTGCATTAATAATAAATTATGTAGTGAATAACATATATTAAATAATACTAATAAACAATAATAATGCATATATTTAACTAAATAATAAATACAATAATAATGCAAATAATAAATACATTATTTTTCTCTTTCATATAGAAAGTAGATTTTATGAATCAGTAAGAGACAATATATATCTCTATAAAAATAAAAAGCAAAGGGGATGAACTGATAATTCATAAAAAAATAAAAAGATTCTCAGTTGAAGAAGCAGGATATGCAAGATATGTAAATTTTCTGGGCAATAAAAAATACAAATTATAATCACGAATTGCTATTTTAGCCAAAAATAGTAAATTGGAAACAAATGAAAATGCACAATGTTATTAAAGGCTTAAAAGATCTGGGACTAATTGTTGAGGAGAATATGGATTCTCAAACCCTTATCAATAAAGAAGTTCCATTTTATGTCAAAAGTCTCTAAATCTTACTTGTCACTGATCATTCAATTATACCCCTACTATTATAAACCAAATAAATACTTAAAAATACATATGCTATGTACATGCAAAAATTTTCAGTGCAAATATGTGAAAAACCCTGAATGTTCATTGATCAAGATTGGAAAATAAATCATGATACTGCTTTATAATATAATATCATCTACTCTTTACAAATAATGTTTCTAATAATAGTTGTTGGTATGGCCTGAAACTCAGAACTGAACAAAACATGTACATTTTGAAGCAATGTCTTGAGTAGATCCCCCATTTTAAATGATGATATATATATACAGAAAAAAAGAGAATATGCAGAAATCTGTCTTTTAAAAAATTATTATGGGTACATAATAATGATGCATTTTTACAGGGTACATGTGATATTTAGATACAGGCATACAGTATGAATTAATCAAATTAGGGTAACTGGTGTATCCATCAACTCAGACATTTAACATTTCTTTGTGTTAGGAACATTCCAATTCCAGTCTTTTAGTTATTTTAAAGTATATCTTAACTTATTGATGATTATAGCCACCTTGTTATGGTATCAAATATTGTCCATTCTATCTACCTAACTATATTTTTTCACTCATTAACCATGCCCACTTTATCCCTCCCTCCCCGCTACCCTTCCCATCCTCTGGTAACTGTCATTCTACTCTCTTTCTCCATGAGATCTATTGTTTTTAATATTTAGCTCCCACATACAAGTGTGAACATGTGATATTTGTCTTTCTGTGCTTGGTTTATTTCATTTTACGTAACGTTCTCCAGTTCTATCCATGTAGTTGCAAATGGCAGGAGTTCATTCTTTTTTGTGGCTATATAATATTCTATTATGTATATATACCACAATTTCCTTATCCATTCATCCATTGCTGGACATTTAGGTTTATTCCATATCTTGGCTGTTGTGAATAGTGCTGCCAAAAATGCAGGAGTGCAGACATCTGTTTGATATACTGAATTCCCATCCTGTGACTACATACTCAGCAGTTGGACTGCTGGGTCATATGGTAGATCTATTTTTAGTTTTTTGAGGAACCTATAGGCTATTCTCTGTAGTAGTCACACTAATTTACATTTCCACCAATATTGTGTGAGGGTTCTGCTTTCTCCACATTCTTTCCAGCAGTCGTTATTGCCTGTCTTTTTTATGAGAATCATTTGAACTGGGGTGAGATGATATCTCATTGTAGTTTTGATTTGCATTTCTCTGATGACTAATGATGATGAGCATTTTTCAAATACTTGGCTGTTCATATGTCTTCTTTTGAGAAATGTCTACTCAGATACTTTGCCCATTTTTAAAATCAGATTGTTGGATTTTTTCCTATCAAGGTGTTGGAGCTCCTTGTATGTTCTAGTTGTTAATCTGTTGTCAGATGGGTAGTTTGCCAGTGTTTTCTTCCATTTTGTGGGTTGTCTCTTCACTTGTTTATTATTTCCTTAGCTGTGCAGAAGCCTTTCAGCTTTTTAGACAAATCCCATTTGTCCAAGTTTGGTTCGGTTTCCTTTGCTTTGGGGTATTACTCAAGATGTCCTTGCCCAGGCCAATGAGCTGAAGCATTTCCACAATGTTTTCTTTTAGTAGTTTCATAGTTTCAGGTCTTAGATTTAAGTCTTTAATCCATCTTTATTTGATTTTTGTATATGGCAAGAGATAAGGGTCTAGTTTGATTCTTCTGCATATGGATATCCAGTTTTCGTAGCACCCTTTATTGAAGAGACTGTCATTTTACCACTATGTGCTCTTGGCACCTTTGTCAAAGATAAGTTCACTATAGATGTGTGGATTTATTTCAGGTTTTTTATTCTGTTCCATTGGTCTATGTGTCTGTTTTTATGCCAGCACTATGTTGTTTTGGTTACTACAGCTCTGCAGTATAATTTGAAGTCTGTACTGTGATTCTTCTAATTTTGTTCTTTTTGCTCAGGATGGTTTTGGCTATTCTGGGTCTTTTGTGGTTCCGTATAAGTTTTAGGGTTATTCTTTCTATTTCTGTGAAGAATGTCCTTTGTATTTGAATGGGGATTGCATTGAATCTGTAGATCCCTTTAGGTAGTGTGGACATTTTAATAATATTGATTCTTCCAATCCAAGGAGCATGGAATAATGTTCCATTATCTTGTGTCCTCTTCAACTTCTTTCATTAATGTTTTATAATTTTTGTTGTAGAGATCTTTTACTTCTTTAGTTAAGTTTATTCCTAGGTATTTTATTTTGTTTGTAGCTATTGATAATGGTATTATCTTCTTGGTTTCTTTTTCATATTGCTTATTGTTGGCATCTAGAAATGCTACTGATTTTTGTTTATTGACTTTGTATCCTGCAACTTTACTGAATTTGTTTGTTAATAGTTTTCTTCAAATATTGCGATTGTATAATATTATTTTCCTTTTTTCCTTTTGTTTATCTTTACCTTGATATTCTATTTATCATTACAAAACTGCCATTTTATAATAAGAAAATAACAAAAATATTTTTAATTTAAAAAATTAAATTAAGGCAGATATATTTTACCTTCTAAAAATGTTCTATGAAAATTTAACCATATTATGGTTGCTTTACATTACTGCTGGTATTATCCTAAGAAGCAAAGTTATTTGACACTATATTTTTTAACGGTTGTATTTATATTAACTAATCTTTGAAGGTACCATTGTTTTCTAATAGATTATTCCTTTAATAATTCTCTAAGGGGAAGGAAATTTCAACCTTCTTATAAAGTTATCAACATCAGTTTTAAATGTAATTGAAGTAAATGTAAATATTTGTATTCTGACCATATTTATCAAACTAGTGTCTTACTCTTCTCATCTAGAAACTGGTAGAAATTTCATAATTCATTAGATTGCTTCATGTGAAGATGAAGGAAAGGCTTTCAAAATTTAATATTGACTTGTTAGATCTTACTCATGTATTTTAAATTAGTGAGGAAAAAAGTATCTGGATATTTTACAAATGTTATTTTTATATTTGATATTATTATAATTGGACATATAATATGATATAAAAATTAAATAGAGTCAGAAAACATTTCCAAGAGTTCAATGTTTCCTGAACTTTCTCCTGTGGAACACTAATTTAGAGAAAGGCTAATAGGTTTTATTGGGAATGAGGGAGAAAGTTGTTTGGTTATGTAATCTCTGAAATAACTGCTCAAAATCTTAATGGCTGGAAACAGCAATGATTTTATGATGTTTCATGATTTCATAGGTCAGGCATTTGAGCAGGCTCAGCAGGTTGATTCTTTGCTCCACACAGTGTCAACTGAAGTCACTCAGTAGTACCATGCTATCAGACAGGAGGACAAACAATGCCCAAGATGCCTACATTCGCATGCCTAGCAACTTAGCTCAAAGAGCATAAAGGTTGGATTCACGAGGGACTGTCCATCAGAGTGCCGACATGTGGCTTTGCTAGCATGGAGGTCTCAGACTTCCCCCTTTATATGTCAGGGATCCCAGGAAGATGATGCTAAGGGTGGCAGCTGTAAAGTCTTCTTATGACAGCCTCAGATTCTCTTCGGTGACATTCCGTTAATCAATGAGTTCCTAAGGTCAACCCAAATTCAAAGAGGTCGGGAGTTAGACTCCATCTCTTAGTGAAAGAAGCAGCCAGAACTGGCCATCTTTCATCTATCACGCAGATTTTTTGATCAAAATGTTTTGACCAACGCAATTTTGATTCCCGAATTGCAGATTTCTTAGAAACTTTAATACACGTATAAGAGATTGTAGGTTTTTAAGTGGCCATTGCTGTAAGCAATTTGCTTAGATTTCTTTGAG
Organism: Avahi laniger; assembly: GCA_963575035.1. NCBI lineage: Eukaryota > Metazoa > Chordata > Mammalia > Primates > Indriidae > Avahi > Avahi laniger. Next base: position 4,865 of record CAUYSK010034818.1, on the reverse strand, counting down.
AAAAGTATCTTTTTTCTGAAATCTTTCCTGAAGTTTTTGTTCCTTTCTTGAGTACACATTTCTGAGTATTATTGTCAATATTTTTGGTCACTGATACTCCTTTTTTACCCCAGACGTCCATTTAGTTTCTGTTACCAGGTAACTTGTTAAAATTAACTTCTGCTCAGTCTTATAAATTTTATAAATAAGATTGGTTTTTGTTTTGCTTATATACATTGCTTTTTAAATAAGCTTCATTGAATTATAATTCACTTATTACATATTTACCCATTTAAAGTGCCATTTGTCCATTTAAAACAGTTCAATGTTTTTTAATGTATTCACTGGCATTTGCAAAAATTACCACAGTTTCAGAACATTTTATCACCTCAAAAAGAAAGACTATGCTCTTTAGCTATGGTACTCCTATCACCCCTCCTACCCCAACCCTAAGAAGCCAATAATCTACAGTCTATCTGTGCAGTTTTCCCTGTCCTGCGCATTTTATATGAACTGATTCGTATAATCTATGGCTTTTTTTGACCAGTTTCTCTCACTTAGCATAATGTTCTCAAGGTTTGTCCATGTTGTTACATATTTCATATTTCACTCATTTTAATGAGCAAATAATGCTCATATAAATGTACAACATTGTTCATTTATTTGTTCTCTGATGAAAAATTGCATTGTTTCCTACTTTCAGTCATTATAAATAACGTTGCTATAAACATTCATGTATATACATGTGGACATAAGTATAGATGAATAGAATATATGTCTCTTCAGTATATACCTAGGAGTGGATCTGCTGGTTTATATGGTGAAACTGCCAGACTATTTCCCAACGTGATCGGGCCATTTTACACACCCACCGGCAGTATATGAGTAATCTGCTTTCTCTATCCCTCATCAACACTTGTTGTTACCTGACTTTTTGATTCTAGGTATCCTAATGGATGTAAAGTGACATTTCATTGAAGTTTTGATTTGCATCTCCCTGATGATTAATGACGTCAAGCACTGTTTCATGTGCATAACTTCATTTGTATATTTTCCTCTTTTTTTTTTTTTGGTGGGGAGGGGCATCATTTTGTTCTCTCAGGTTGGAGAGCAAAGGCACGATCTGAACTCACTGTAACATCTAACTCCAGGGCTCAAGCAATCCTCCTGCCTCAGCCTCCTGAGTAGCTGAGATTATGGGTGCAAGCCATTCCATTTGTGTATTTTCCTTGGAGAAAAGTCTATTCAAATAATTTGCCTATTTCTTGAATTGGATAATATTTTAATTATTGAGTTATAAGAATTCTTTATATATTTTAGATGCAAAACCCTTATTAGATATATGATATGTAAATATTTTTTCACATTTAGTGACTTGTCTTCACTTTCTTGATGGTGTTCTTTGAAGCACAACATTTTTCATTTTGATGAAGTCCAATTTATCTATTTTTATGTTGCTGCTTATGATGTAGATGAGTCTTTTGCTAAATCCAAAATCATTAAGCTTAACCCTTATATTTTCTTCTAAAAGTTTTATAATTATAGCTCCTGCATTTAGATCTTTAACCCATGTTTATTTAACTTTTGTGTATGGTGCAGAATAAGGCCCCAACTTCATTGTTTTCTACGTGTCTGTCCAGTTGGGCCAGCACCATCTACTGAGGAGGCTCTTTCCTTCACCGAGTGGTTTGGGCACACTTGCAGAAACTCAGTTGACCACAGCATATGAGTTTATATCTAGATTATCAATTCTATTCCATTGCTCCATATGTCTATCCTTGTAGCCAATTCCACACTGTCAATTACTGTTGCTTTGTAGCAAGCTTCGAAATCAAGAAGTGTGAGCCTTCTACTTTCTTCTTCATCTATAGAATTATTTTGGCTGTTCTGAGTTCCTTCAATTCCATATGAATTCTAGAAGCAGCTTGTCAATTTCTACAAAGGAGTCAGCTGAGCCCCTAACAGGGACTGTGTTGCATTTGCAGATCACTTTGGGGAGTGTTACATTGCAGCTGTCTGTGCTTTGTTGCAAATTCAGTCACTTCGTTTGTGAATCAAGTTATGGACGGCTTCTCCTGCCGGACAAAATCTCTGATGTCCAGAGCTCTGAACTGGGGGTGGGGGCAGTAGCAAGCTTCTTTCTGAGTGACATCTTGCTGTATGATCTCAACACTTAGGGGGCGGATGGGGGCTGGCATCAAGCAGCAGGAGATCCTCTCAGCTCGCCTCTCCTGGCAAAGGGCTGCCTCTGCAGGAGCGAGGGAAAGAAAGGGCTCTCAGGTCCCAGTATTCTCAGCACACCGTCCCTGAGCACAGCCTCCATTCCACGAGCATGGATTGGGCAGAAGCAGCGTGATCTCATCTCTCAGTGCACTTGCCCAGAACTGCCTCGGTGACCAGCAGCTGAGGGCAGGACAAGAGACACTGCAATTCCTGGGAACAAAGCTCTTAAACAAGGAGGTGGTGGAGGGACCCGCGTGCTCCTGGCTACAGCAATCCAGAGGGGTGAGCGAGGGAGCGGCCTTCTTTCAAATACCAGAGACTCTAAACCTTTCCTTCCCAATTTTACAGATTTTCTTGAATGGATATTTCTTTACTGTCTCTGCTCTTAGGATTGTTTGCAGCAGCTTTAATTTGTTTAATTTTTATTTATTTGTTTTTTGACAGTTTTCACCAGATTCCCTGGGAAGAGGACCACCTCTCGCTGCCCTGCTGGGAGTCAACCTCATAGCTCGAGGGGTCCCCTTCCCCTTGTCCTGCGCGCTCCTGAGGACGCCGAGTCTCGCACCTGCGGGCGGACGGCGGGGTAGGTGGAGAGGGTGCCCAGCCCGGGCACTGCCCGACGGCGTGTGGCCACTCCTGCTCCCGGCGGGGCAGCTCTAGATTTGTTTCCCCTCCTCAACATAATTAAATTCTTAAATTTTCGCCTTGAAATTGCTTTAAAAATTTTGACGAACAGCCTGTTAAATGGAAAAGCATGTTCATTTACAAGGAAGAGATGTAAATGCCTGACATGTCAGACAAAGGCAAGAGTTTCCAAAGCTAAGTTTTCTAAAGCTACTTTGAAGTAGTTAATGATTTTTACAAGATGCATTTACGTCTATCATAAGTTATTTTCTCTTTCTATTTATACATTTTCAGTTGCTAAACACTCTCAGGTCTCCCACGTTATTATTGTATCATGATATCAAACTCCATGTATCAGGAAGAAAAAGGAAAGCTCTCTAATGAATTCTTCAATGGATTGTATTGTGAACTGAGATTTCTTAATATATTCTTTTCTGCTGAAGAACTTGTCAGGTTAAAAATAACTGAGCCTTACATTATGTTCTTATCATCTATTAATATGAGCTCAGTGAATAAGTTCTATCATTTTATGGTCAAACTCAAGGAAAAATGAGTCTGGCATCCAATATGTGGGAAAACAATGAGCTTATAAATGACACTATTGTGCTCCAAAAAGTAGCCAAAGGTTTGAAATCGATATTAAACTACTTGAGGAAAACCTTCAGGCAATGATGAAATAAATGCAGAAACTATCAAAAAAATTACTGGGGGGGGGTAAATATTTAATATTTTTATTATAGTTACAAAATAGGCTAAATTTTTTATATAAAACCTGACAATATAAATTGTTAAACTTTTACCTCTGGAACCAGAAAGATAACAGTTTAACTGGTTGGTCATATACAAACCTTGCAGGTGTAACAACTCAAAATATGCATTCAACCAGCAAAACATGTTTTGGATCCAAACTATCTAAAGCAGCCCACAGAATGGGAGAAAATTATTGCAAATAACGTATCCAATTAGGGATTAATATTCATGATATATACAGAACCCCTGAATTTCAACAACAAAAACTTAAATAATCTCCTTCAAAAGTGGGGAAAAGACTTGATTAGACATTTCACCAAAGAAAATATATAAATAAGCACATGAGAAAGTACTCAACGTCACTAATCATTAGAGAAATGTAAATAAAAAACACAATGAGATACCACTTCACATCCCTTAGACCATCAAAATAAACAAACAGAAAGTAGATGTTGAGGAGGACGCACAGTAATTGAGCCCTTGTGTGCTGTTAGTAGAAATGCAAAATGGTGCAGCTACTGTGGAAAGTAATATTATTCCTTAAAAAGTTAAAAAAAAATATGGCCCAGCAGTTCTACTTCTGGGCATGTACCCAAAAGAATTGAAAGTAGAAATTCAAAGAGATACTGTACACTCAAGTTCATAGCAGCATTATTTATAACAACCAAAAAATAAAACCCACCTATGTGCCCATCACATACCCATCCATGAATGGATAAGCAAAATTAGGAATATACGTACAGTGAAATATTATTCAGTCTTTCAAAGAAAGGAAAATCTGACACATGTTACAACATGGCAGAAGCTTGAAGACATTATGCTAAATGAAATAAGCCAATCACAAAGGACATGTATGTTTTCACTCAGGCAAGATATTCAGAATAGTCAAGTTCATACACACAGGGTAGTTACCCGGGGCTGCCATGAAGGGGAAACGGAGAGGTATTGTCTAGCAAGTGCAGGCTTTCATCAATACTGCAAGATGAAAAAGTTCTGTGGATCAATGGTGGTGAGGATTGCACAACAAAGTGAATGTATTTATTGCCACTGAACTGCACACTTAAAAATGGTTAAAATGGTTAATTTTATGTTATACATCTTTTATCACAATTTAAAAAATAAATTAAAAATCTAAAGCAAAAACCCACATTAATTAAAAGAAAACATACAAACTCACAGTCCTATTGTGATTTTAGCACATATATTTAAGTGATAAAGAAGCAGACAAAACATTACCATGTGAACAACCCAATTAAAAAATAAGAACTAACTGACAGAATAGACATTGT
>CAUYSK010034815.1:0-51576 GCA_963575035.1 Avahi laniger | reverse complement strand
GAGGAAATTAAGATGGAAATCAAAAGATTCTTTGAAGTAAATGTTAAAGGAGACACAAGTTATCAAGATGTGTGAGACACAGCTAGAGCAGTCCTGAAAGGAATATTCATATTCACAAATGTCGTCATCCAAAAGACAGAAAGATCACATATTAATAATCTAACTAATCATCTCAAAGAAATGGAAACTAATGAGCAAGCCAACCTCAAACCCAGCAGAAGAAAAGAAATAACAAATATCAGAGCAGAAGTAAATGAAATTGATAACAAGATTTATCTGGAAGATTAATGAAAGGAGGAATTGGTTCTTTGAAAAAATAAACAAAATTGACATGCCTCTTGCTATATTAATGAGATGCAGAAAAGAAAGGACTCTAGTAAACTCAATCAGCATTAAAAAAGGAGAAATCACAAATGATACTACAGAAATACAAAATATCATATACGAATACTATGCACTTGAAAATTAACATAAAATTGAAAATATTAAGGAAATGGGCCAATTTTTAGAAACACAGCCTCCTTAGGCTCCATCAAGAAGAAATAGGATTCATGAACATAAGAACATCAAGAACCAAAATTAAAGCAGCAATAACAAACCTTTGTAAAAAGAAAAGTCCTGGACCAGATGGTTTCACACTCAAATTTTATCATATCTACAAAGAAGAACTGGTGCCTATTCTGCAGAAATTATTCCACAACATTGAGAAGGAAGGAATCCTCCCTGACAGGTTTTATGAAGCCAACGTCACCCTGATACCAAAACCAGAAAAGGACGCAACAAAAAATCAAAACTAGGACCAATATTCCTATAAATATAGATGCAAAAATTCTCAACAAAATCCTAGCAAAGCAAATTCAGGTGTTTATCAAAAAATAATCCATCATGACCAAAAGGGCTTCATCCCAGAGATGCAGAAATAGTTTGACATACGCAAATCTATCAACGTAATTCATCACATAAATAGATGGAAAAACAAAGACCATATGATCCTCTCAATAGACGAAGAAAAAGCATTTGACAAAATTCAGCACCCTTTACGATAAGAATGCTTAACAAAATAAGTATAGATGGTACTTACCTAATAAGGATAAAAGCCATATAAGACAAATCCACAGTCAACATCATACTGAATGAGGAAAAATTGAAAGCATTCCCACTTAGAAATGGAACCACATAAGGTTGACCTCTATCATTGCTTCTATTCAACATAGTGCTAAAAGTCCAGGCCAGAGCAGAGATAAGAGAATAAAATCAAGGGCATCCAAATGGGAACAGAAGAGATCCAATTATTGCTCTTAGCTGACAATGTGATCTTATATCCAGAAAACCCCAAAGATTATGCCATGAGACCATTGGAATTGATTAACAAATTCAGCAAAGTCTCAGGTTACAATATCAATGTAGAGAAATCAGAATCATTCCTATACACCAACAACAGTCAAACTGAGAACCAAATCAAAGACTCAGTACCCTTCACAATAGCAAGAAAGAAAATAAAATACCTAGGAATATATTAAATTAAGGAGGCGAAAGATCTCTACAGGGAAAACTATGAAACACTGAGGAAGGAAATAGCAAGGACATAAGCAGAAATGCTCATGAGTTGGCAGAATCAACATTCTTAAGATGTCTATACTACCCAAAGTGATCTGCAGATGAAATGCAATCCTTATTAAAATACCACATCATTTTTTGCAGATCTACCACCAAACTGTATTATATTTTAGCGATGATCACAAGTCAGTCTAAATACTGTTTCTAGTACAAGATCCAATTCCTGTGTTATCTTCATTTCTTTTTCTAATTTTAGAGCTAATTTCCAAGTAGTTTTACATTCATAAGTTTACATTGCTTACATTTAAGTTTTAAAATATATCTTCCTGAAATGAAAAAACACTCAATATCTAACCAATGCTAAATCATATAGTTAACAGGAAAATAAATTATTTGAATCTGTTAAATAAATAAATATAAATAATGTATTTGGAATAGCAAAGAAAAAGACAGAAAAAATATTGGAGTGATTTCAAAGCAAGAAAAAATGTAAAGATTTGGAAATTGTCAAATACTATGGAACTTCATTATTAAATATTTTGATGCATTATTGTATAGATTCATATTTGCTGTTGTTCAAAGAGTATTCACATGCACACAACTAAATGCAATACAAGTGAATATGACACTACCAACATGATAAGCAGTTAGACATATTTGTTGATGTCACTATTATACAATGAATTTTGTTATCATTATTTTCATGATTAGATCTTCAACCATTTGATTTTGCCCCTGCACTACATGCACACATTTATTTCAGCAAAAAACTGGCTCATTTTCAAACATAATGAGTTTCACTTGTCCTAATTATTATCACATATGTGATATAATAAGGAGAAAATTAATTAGAGAGAAAATTTGGTGGCAACACATACTTACAGGTTTAGATACTGGATTTTTATTAGCAAGTGTTTATTTCCCTTTCAATATTGCTTGTCTGTAATATCAACCGAAAAGAAAGACATCAGAGAAAAATATTTCAAAATATGTCAAATTCATTCCAGAAATAAAAAAGAGAATTATAATTTGTTTGCATAGCAATGGAAAGCTATGGGGGAATGTTGCAAGGGAGGGTAAAAGGAAGTTTTTATTGACAAAAGGGAGAAGTTTGTGCACTGTTCAGAAAGAGAGTTCATTGGTCCCAGAGGCACGAAGCCAGAGTTGTCATCAGTTTATTGGTGGAGATGTCATCAATAAGTAAGTGTTCTGTCTAGAGCATCTTATCTGAATTGTTGCAGTCCTAAAGAATGCCCAGTGACAAAATTTGTCATAGAAATACGTGCATATGTGTAAAATGTGCAAGTCATGCAAATAGAAGATACATAAAGGATGTGAAGGGATGCTTTGTGGAGTTATTTTAAAAATTCTTTGAGATAGCGTTTTTAATTTTTTGTAAATTATTATGGGTACATAACAGTTGTATATTTATAGGGTACATGTGATGATTTGATACAGACATAAAATGTGTAATAATCAAATCAGGGTAATTGAGGTATCCATCACCTCAAGCATTTATCATTTCTTTGTGCTAGGAACATTTCAATTCCACTCTTTTAGTTATTTTAAAGTATACCGTAACTTACTGTTGATTATAGTCACTTTGTTGTGCTATCAGATATTGCTCATTCTATCTATCTGTCTATATTTTTTAACCCAATAACCATCCCTACTTTATTCCACACCCCCCACTACACTTTTCAGGCTCTGTTAACTATCATTATACTCTCTGTCTCCATGAAATCAATTATTCTAATACATGGCTCGCACATACACAGGAGAAAATGCAAGATTTTTCTTTCTGTGCTTGACTTATTTCACTTAACACAATGTTTTCCAGTTCTATCCATGATGTTGTAAATGGCAGGATTTCATTCTTTTTATGGCTGTATAATATTCCATTATGCATATGTACCACAATTTCCTTATCCATTCATCCACTGATGGACTCTTAGGTAGATTCCAAATCTCGGCTATTGTGAATAGTGCTCTAATAAACATGGGAATGCAAGTATCTTTTTGATGTATTGATATCCCCTCCTTTGGATATATACCTAGCAGTGGGATTGCTGGGTCATACTGTAGTTCTATTTTTAGTTTTTTTGAGGAACCTCCATACTGTTCTCCATAGTGCTTGCACTAATTTAATTTAAATTCCCACTCACAGTGTATGAGGGCTAAAATATAATACAGTTTGGTAGCATAGATTTTAATGATATTTGTGAAAACTAAATTAGTTCTATTTTTATAAGTATCTTATTGTGTTGGATTTTGACCAAACTCAAGAATTCTGGCAGGAGCACTTTTTCTTCTTTTTTTTTTCTTTGACTAAACTGCATTATTGTTATTATTCAACTGGGAAATAAAAACAATTTATGCTGATATAGTAGACTTGACTTTTGTACCCCTTTATCAACAAGTCACTGGATGCAAGCAGCTGCTCCCAGGAAAAACACATAACATTGATTGAGGTATTTCCCTTTGGTCAGTGTGATTCCAACAGAGCATTTTAGCTTTGAGCCTTCAACAGTCAATAGGATTTAAGGATAATTTCATTTCATGTTATTGTAATGTAAAATCACTACTTCTCTCAAGTGTTTTCTGGGAGTCTTGTCCTGGGATAAGCTTTGGGGATATAGAGGTAAGTCAGACATGATGTTTTAGCTGTCAAGGAAAGGATAACATAAGAGGAGATATAAGCCTAGGCAAGTATGTGCATGGAAAAATAGGCCTAGATCAGAGATTTCAACCACAGAGAAGATTTTGTCCTTCCAATGGAATTTTGCAAAATCTGGAGAAATATTGATTACCAAAATCGGGTGGGATGCTGCTGGCCTGCTAGTGAATAGAGGTCAGGGATGCTGCTAAATGTTTCCAGTGAACAGTCTCTCAAAATTTTTCAATAAACAGTTCTTCAAAACTAGATTTTTCTGACCCCAAATGTCAGTATTGCCAAGGTTGAGAACCTTGACCTAGATTCTTTCACTGAAGTGTGTATTGGATACAGTAAAGAGACAGAAATATTAAGAGATTCATCAGGAAAAATCTCAAAGAATAGGTGATAGAAAGGTGTTCCTTACACAGGGAAGGTGAAGGGTAGAATTCCAGGTATAGCAATAAAGACAAAGATACATGAAACATACAATGTGGCTGGAATGTTGTGAGCAGAAGAGTAGTCTAGGCTGATATTAGAAGCTTAGTAATGGCCAGAGAAAAGAATTTAAGTTTTATTCTAAGTGTTGAACAAAGTCATTGATTGGTTTAATGCTAATTGACATGCTTCGTTTAACTTAATCCTCACCACGTACGTAATATGTGCATCTGTTTGCTTCTTTGATGATTTCTTGTTTTCCTGTCTCATTCACCCCACTCTCTGGTTTCTGGCTTGGCATTTGATTTCCATTCCTGAAGTAGGGTGCTGGCATGATGTTGCTTTCTGAGCTCCTCAGATTTGACATGGACAAAAGAGGAAAGGAAATAATTGATAGGTCAGAGACACTAAATATAAGAGAAATTAGCCAGTTATTTATGCGCTGCTATTATAATTATCTTATGCTAATATACTACATTGAATCAAAGACACTGCTTCTCTCTTTAATACTTGGTATGAAGAGTCACATCCCCACAAGCTAAACTTTCTCTACCATCTCCCTTATATCTTTATTCACTTTGCTATCTGAACTTGTACATGATTTTTTATCCCACTTAAATCAGTGAGATGAAAGTGTTAATATTCTAAATGGTTGACTATCATCATTCCTGTGAAAGAGAATGTGTTATTTCATTATCAACAGTGTATTTCCTTAAAAAGGCATTGCTCCTTCATCTGCAGGTCAACTGCAGGATATTCATTAGGAGAGAGAAGAGAAGCCTGGATCTAATGCGGCACTGAAATTCATCCTACTGATTTGTGTATGTGGACAAATTATTTAAAATATTGATAAATTAGTACAACTTTGTAATTATAATATATATCACAGTCTTAAAAATATGCATATCCTGGGCCACTATAAAAACTTCGTAGGCCATAATCAATCTGACTTTTGGAGATTCCCCTTTCCATCACATAAAACATATCAAACTGCATCCACATCTACTTTAATTATAATATTTTTATATTTTGTCATAAATGTTTGAATAATTTTTAAATGTTGTTTGTAAAATGGTTTACCTGTGTGGAATGCAGTTATATGTTTGACTCTGATTTTTGACAATCATGCTTATTTAGAATTTCTTATAAAGTAAGAAAATTTAAATTGTGAAGTATTTTTACAAGGAAAAATTTTAGCAATATGAAATGTAATCACTTTATTAAGTTGATAATATTACTTCTAAATAAATTATTAATTTTGATTTTGTTGTTTAATTTAAACAGTTTTCAACTAGTTTTTTTCTTCAGGACTTTATTTTCACAATCCCTTGAAAATCTGACAAAAATTAGTGTCTATCTATGTGAGGTGACCAAAAAACAAAATGGCCCATTCATACCCTTTACTATGCATTGTCCACCTCTAAGAATTTATAATAAAGAAATCAATAAAAATGAGTATAACAATTAGCCTATAAATATACTTATTGTAGAATATTTGTTGTTTATACTAGCAAAATAATATTTTAATGATATGAGTTTAATGCATAAGGTTCATATTTATATTGGAATATCATATAGTAATTGAACATAATTGTGGAATTTTTTTCCCTGTGAAATAATAATGGCAAAATAAAATGTTAATTTTTTAAAATGAAGTCTGTAAAATAGTATCTATACTCCGAATCTTTTTATAACATACGTATATCAAGTCTGAAAGCTATGCACTGACATGTTAAAAAAGGGTATTAATGTGTGCTGAGATATACTGTGATTTTAATTGCCTTCATTTTTATTATTCTTACTTTTTATTCTTATTATTAGCATAATTTACTTTTTACTAAACTATTTTTTCAAATTAAGGAAAACAAAAGCACCCACTAACCATCAAACTCAAAAAATAATTAAAAATAAATAAACCTGAAAACTACGAACGAGTATACTGGCTTTAATTTACACATTCTAATAATCTTCCCAAGCCATTAGATTGCATATGTAACATAACTAAAATATAATTATAGTATAATATTGTACTTTTTCTTTCTTTTTAAATTTGAAATTACTACATTTCAAAATGGCTGCTTATTGATTACTCACTCCTTTTTTTACCTTTCTAGTCATAGCCTCCTAAATTAAATGTTCATGACTTTCAGTTAATGCACATTTGTTCCACACTGCAAGTTCACTTTCCTTTAGGAATGTGAAACAAGTGAGACTCTATAAATGCACTATGCGGCAATCCTCATTTAGTGATTTCTTCTTCAGTGATTTACCAAGTCAGGGGCTAAAGGAGTGACCCAACATTTTCGGGAAGAGTATTTATCACTGACATCGCTAAATTCATAACACTTGGAGATAATAAACAGCAGACTAAAATCTAGTAGGTTTATTATTGCTTTTAGATTGTCTACTAAATATTTTCCCCCTGAATGGCCATTCATAATTTGAACCTCTCCCAACCCTTTCCCTTAATATACTGCTGTAATTGCTCAAAGCATTTATGAAATTTTGCAGAGTGGAATAATAGATATTGGAGATGTCAAAGGTGGGAGGATGAGAGGGACATGAGAGATGAGAGATGAAAAATTACTTTTTGGGTACCATGTACACTATCTGGGTGATGGGTACACTGAAAGCCCAGATCTCACTGTTATACAATGTGCCCATGTAACAAAACTGCACTTGTATCCAATATATATTGAAATTTAAAAAGGCATGTATGAATTTCAAAATTTATGAATAAAAGTGTCACATATTAATTGTGTAATGATATATAAGCTTGTAAGTGCTCTTGAAAACTAAACTGGATGTTTGAAGAAATAATTAACTGGAGTACCAAATTAATAATTTGTGAATTAAAATTTATGATGAGAATGCTAATTTAGTGCTGCCTTCCTACTGATCTGAGAGAATTCTGTCATTGAAGAAATATTTGTTGAGCCCTAACTTTATGAATTTAGAAAAACACCAATAAATGTGATAGCTGTGACCACTGCTCACAAAGAAACTATTATACTGAGGGACGAAGAGGCTAGGTAAAGTATTTCAAGGGTTTTGCGTTCTATTTATTAGAAATGTGTAGTGCCGCAATTGTAAACAAAGATAATGCCAGAAACCAGAATTGCATTTTAAGCTTTGCTAACGATGGCTAACTTCATGATGTAAATATAAGAGATTATACAAAATGTTTAATAATCCAAATCTTATTCATGATTCAAGAATGTATTTTTATTGATATTTATCATGAGTGTGCATAATGAATTTCTGGCATATGATAATTTTAAACACTAATGAGGCCATGGAAAACTGGAAGAGTTATTTGATTTCATAAGTTATATTCTGTATATAAGAATGTTAGATTCTTTTTTTCTGAGAATAGCTTTTGTTAGTAACAGATACAATGTAACAACTCGAGCATTCATTTTCTTAATTTTATTCTCATTGTCTTTATGGTTCACATTTTCCCCGAGTCCAAAAAAGTTCTTTGCTTTGAAAAGATGTCTTTTCTACTTTCTTCTGGATAAATGTAAACAGTGCTAAGGACTTAATCAGAACAGGTGACAAAAAACACAGCAAGATTTGTCGTTTAGATGGTCTGAACACTGATGAAGAAAAATGAACTCTCTCTTAGGCAGGACAAAAATAAAATTGACAGGTTCACTGTAATGACTTGATAATTGAAAATCATAATAGAACATTAAAAATTATAAAATCATCTTCTATAAGCCCAAATTTAGTGAAACAACTGCTGGAAAGAAAAATCATCTACCAAATGCTCAATTGCCCTATGTGGTATGACAGCATTTACAGTTTTGCAGCCTTACTTTTTTAACTACCAGGTATATATTCCATATTTTCAAATCTCTATTAATTTTAGGTTTCAATTCAAATGCATGTAACTTTACTAATACATATTCAAATAAGGAACCGTATGACAGGCTTTCGTTTGGAAAAGGCCTTTCACATGCCAAAAACTCATATATAATCAGTATCCCAATTTGTGAGTTCCTTTTTAAAACAATCACTTGTAGAGACTAACAGTAACAAGGCTATACCCAGTGCAAAAAGGCAATAGTGAGTTCTGATAGTGATATTTTGGTACCAATATAGTTTTATGTTTAAAATAAATAGGCAAAATATTTTCAAAAAATGTCTCAGCAGGTATTATTTATGGGCAAATGGAATGTATCAAAATGTACATTTAAAAAATTTAATCTATATATTAGTTTTCTATTATTACATAAAAATTAGCACAACATACAGCTTAAAATAACATCCATTTATGATGTCACTGAGTCTGTGGTCCTTCTGCAAGGCTCAATCCAGGTGTTGCCTTTGCAGGCTTTCAGACTAAGAACCTCAGTTTCTTTTGGGCTGTCATCTGGAGACTTCCTTCAGTCCTTTGCCATGTGAATCTCTTCAAAGTCAGCTCAAAACTTGTCGGTATATTTCTTTAAAGACAGAAAGGGAAGATGTGCCCGAAGACGTGCCCCATCACAAATATGTTTAATTCTTTTTTCTTTTAACATAAAGAACATATTGTTTATATGATATTTGTGCCCACAGTATGTTACTTAACTCCCAGGAATTATCTAAACCATTGGATCTATATGGGAGACACTCCTGAGATTTTCTACTTAGAGAAAATCTATAATGATAATTCTTAAGGACTGTAGAGATATTGATCATATTGGTGGAAGTTGTAGTGGGGAATAATTATTTTAAGTTTCTATTTAAAGTTTAAAAATATTTGCTATATCTCTTACATTGTGCCAGGTACTGCTGCTTTTCTATTCCAAAGACATTTCTAATCATCTTTTCTCCTACTATCTTCCTCTGTATCACCTTGAAAACTTAAACTTACCTTTCCAGTATACCTTGCTGCTAGTTGTAGCCAAATTACCCACTTTTAGCACACATTAAATAAGCAGATATGTTTTGGGATGGAAATGCTTTGGAGAAAGCTCATACTTTTCTGATTAAAATAAAAACTGTGCCTGGTATATCTCCTTTCTTTTTCTCTAGCTTGAAGGCAAAAGCCATCCTACAACATTACTGAATTTTTAAGATAGTTAGAGAAATATCGGTGGTGATGCTGTTGAGAGGCTGAAAGAATGGCAATAACATTTTATATCTATGGTACTGGGTTTTCTGTTTCTTGCAGCTAAATAAAATCTTAACAACCAGATGAATTTATAATACAATCCACAGAAATAACACTAAGCAAAATAGCATTGAATTAGACATGGATGAAAATAATTGACAAATACTGACCTTCAATATTTCAAAGGTCTGTTATATATTTTCTAAGTAGGTGTCTTCTGTTAACCGTTTTGTAGGGCTTTTCAAACTCTAATGTTTATTTGAATTACCTGGTGATCTTGATAAAATGCACACTCTGATTCTGTAGGCTTGGCATGGGGACCGTTCTGCATTTCTTCCATGCTCCTTGGTGATGGCAATGCTAGAGGTCCACAGAATATACTGTGAGTAGCAGGTTCTACAGCCTTCATTTTTCCTGGTTTTCAATTTCTATTAATACCAATAAAAAAGCTACCTTCCCTCTCATAGAGGACATAGACTTAGTCTATTTAGTTCATTGCTGTATTTCCATTGTTCACAATGTTTTCTTGCAAGTAATGCATGCTGAAGAAATGCTTGTTGAAGGAATAATTGTGTACAGCTGAGGTGGATAGTCAATACACAGATGAGTTGCTGCCATAGTGGGAATAAAAATCTGATTATAATGGGTGCAAGCGATAGTGAGAGCTGAATAAGTGGAAGCTCTGCATGGGCAAAATTCTTTATAGATGTTTGAAAACAATATGCAGAGATATTTATTTTATTCATTGGTGCAAGGTTGTTTTTAAGGTGAGAGTTTACAATGTGTTTGATGGTAATGATCCTATACAGAGAAACAATCTGATGTTACAGAAGTGAAAGGGAAACTTGCTAAAGCATGTGAGTGTTATGTTTGAGAGAACAAATGGTTTGTAGCAAACAGGTAAAAGGGTTTTCTTAGGACCAACAATGGTTCACCCATAGAAACTGGTGGGGAAAGTGAATATTTGTGTATAGATACAAATAATTTGTAATGATGAGAAAAGTAGAAATTCTCTTTTAATTTTTTCAATTCTGTCTATGAATTAAGACAATTAACAGTCAATAAAATACACGGTCAGTTTTTTTTTTATTTCAAATTTTTTACATGGTCAGTTGTTTAGAGGAAAGAGAGGGACAGAGAACATTTTTTAACAATGTGATAATATAAGTTAAAAATTAATATTTAAAAAGTATCTAAAAAGAATACAATATGCAGTTTTTCCCACTATCTTAAGATCATCATCGTTATTTAATTCTGTCTAGTTTTCATGTCTTCATCTTATATAATGTGAGTATCAAACATAGACAGTCTGTAGGAATGACCCACATCTGAGCTTGTACCACATGTGGAACAAATCCACTATAGAATGGTATATTATTCATTATTGTATTTAAAATTTTCTCTGACAAAATTATGCCACATCCTAATAAGTTTTGCATATGTTAATTGTAGTACTTAGAATTCTTTGAGTATCATAGGGCTATGATATATTTTTTAAAAAATTCATTTAGTATAAAATCATTATTCCCCTATGCTACAACATTCTGTTTCAACTGTTGTAAATTTCTTTTATTTCACAATTTTCTAATTGCATATTGTATTAATTTGGTAGGGTTACCATGACAAATAACACAGATTGGGTGGCTTACACACATAAATTTATATACAATTCTGTAGGCTAGAAATCTGAGATCAAGGTGTTGGCAAGTTTAGTTTCTTCTGAAGCCTCTATCTCTGAACTGTAGATGACTGTCTTCTCCCTAGTCTTCACATGGTCTTTCCTCTGTGTTTGGCTCTATTCAGAGCCTACACTAATAACTTCACTTTAACTTAATAACCTCTTTGAAGATAAGCCATATTGACTTCAATATATGAATTTTGATGGGACATAATTCAGCTCCTAATACGTTTAAGGATTATAAGGCACTGTATGGTGTTGCATAAGTTACAAAGATACTTAAGACTCAATCAAGAACTAAGGAATGCCTTTTCTCAAAAAAGGATAAATAGAACATGTAAAATCCAAGTCCAATATGGTTTTTCTCCAATAAATATATAGCTGTTCCTCTGTGTTGGATGAGAGTCCTTAAGAATATTGCTATTGCCAATAAAGAAATAAATGTCTGTAATCATAAAATGAATGGTCAAACACAAATACCTATTTTAGTAATACAGCTTTTTAAATAAAACTTCTTTGGTATATCTATATCAGTACAATTCCTTTTAGTGGCTGTCTGTCATCATTACACTCTGTGTTTACTAGTGGAGGAAGCAACTGTGTATTGGGAATTTCTATTTCACTGTTGATAATTTAAAACTTAATAGTGGCTGCTGTAGCTAGAATCTAAACAAACATGACAGTTGAATTTAAGAATGGTGGTGTGAGCCGGGCACGGTGGCTCACACCTGTAATCCTAGCACTCTGGGAGGCCGAGGCGGGTGGATCGCTCAAGGTCAGGAGTTCGAGACCAGCCTGAGCAAGAGCGAGAGCCCGTCTCTACTAAAAAATAGAAAGAAATGATCTGGACAACTAAATATATATATATATATATATATATATATATATATATATAAATTAGCTGGGCATGGTAACGCATGCCTGTAGTCCCAGCTACTTGGGAGGCTGAAGCAGAAGGATTGCTTGAGCCCAGGAGTTTGAGGTTGCTGTGAGCTAGGCTGACGCCACGGCACTCACTCAGGCCCCTGCAACAAAGCGAGACTCTCTGTCTCAAAAAAAAAAAAAAAAAAAAATATATGGTGATGTGTGATTCACAAAAGCTAACTTCCTTTGAAAGATTTTATGATGTTTAATTTACACTACATTGCATATATATAATTGTCAAAGGTTTAAAGAGTAACATGAGAAGTAGTTTCCATCTGGAAATAATAAAGAAACTGAATTGAGAGAGATACAATGATGAGAGAATTCAGTGTCTTCCAAATATAGTATATGTACAGTAGTAGGTGACTTTCCTAAGTCCTTACTGGTATTTATAGAGAAAATAATGGGTTTAAATTCAAAAAGAGAAGCTGGAAACTAAAGAAACTTCTTGACATTTGTGGTTATGAAATTGAATAATGTCTTTATCAAAAATTATTTATAAAAATAATTAATGTTTATATTCTGAAGTGTTTTTAATACATTTGATGTTCTGCCAAAATATCAAATGAACTTGAATTCTCCTGAAAATGTCTTTTATTTTTAAATAGGTCCAGATTCATATTTTAGAAAAATTAGTAAAAACTAATCCAGTAAACTGATTTCAGCTTTATAAAGATGGCTTTGTCTTAATTCATATTTATTAAGCTATAATTAATTAAGATAATATTGATTATATGTAAAGCACTATGTCTGACACTTAGAAGGTCAGGATTTACATATTTGGGGATATTTGAGAACAGGAGACCATGTTATTGTGGGACTGAGTCACATTCAAATAAGCTGGAAATCTTAAATTGAGCCTAAATATATGATGTAGTCGAAGAGAAGAAAAAATACACTAACATAGGAGCAAAAGTTCCAAAAGTTACTCAGAGTAGGTACTTCTTACTGAGTGAGCTAGAAAATCTATGTAAGAGAAAACATAAAGAGAAAAGTTGGGAATGAACATTTTTTTATTTATGATCTAAATTCTTAACCAAAAATACATCTAGTTTTAATAGACATAGGATATCATGCTAGCTTGAGTATCCATGCTAATCAGTTATAATAATAAAAAGTATATTACAAAATGTATATAAAATGAGGAAAATTTAAATTTAAAAATGTGAATTTCCAGTTGCCCAATAGTTCTACTTTTCAATTTCCATGTTAAGAGAAATACTGAGCAAGTGCAAGGAGATATAAGCAGGGATGTAGGGAGTGACAGTGTTTGCAGTAGTAAAAATACTTCATAAATACTTTATAAATGTTTACCAGTAGGAACATAGATAATTAACCTCTGATTGATTCATACTATGGAATATTATGCAAAATTGTATAGCTGTATGCATAATAATATAAAAATATTGCTAAGATGTACTCTTAAATTTTTAAAACATTATAATAAACAAACTATTACATTGTATTGTATTGCATCCTGTGTTTGTTAGAATATACATGTTTGTATAAATGAAAGAAAAAATGGAAAAAATGAGGAGAGAAAAGAAGGTACTGAAATGAGAGTTAAAAGACATTGTGAATTTTAAATTTATGCTAATATTTTAAAATTTAGCTGGTAAATACACAAAAACAATTTGTGCAGCTGAAATTAATTAAAAGTATATATTTAGAATTTAATAAAATTCACATCAATGGACAATAATATTTTTACTTGATTTGTAAATTATAACTAACACATAATTGTACATAATTATGGGGGAAAATGATGTTTCAGTGAATTTATACACAGTATAATGATTAAATTGGAGTAATTACTATATCCATCATTTTTTTCTGGAGACAGTGTCTTGCACTGTTGCCCTGGCTAGAGTGTAATGATGTCATCATAGCTCACTACAACCTGAAACTGCTGGGCTCAAACGATCTTCGTGCTTCAGCTTCCCATGTAGCTGGGACTACAGGTATACGCCACCATGCCCAGCTAACTAACTTTTGTATTTTTTGTAGAGACAGGGGTTTCACTCTTGGTCAGGCTGCCCTCCAACGCCTAAGCTCAAGCGATCCTTCCGCGTGGTCTCCCAGAATTACATGTGCGGGACACCTTGCCGGGACCATATCCATCACTTTTAACATTTACCATTTTTCTGTGACAACAACATTCAAAATATTCCCCTCTAGCTACGTGGGAATATATAATATATTGTTATTTGCCATCTTCACCTACGGTGCACTAGAACACCAACACTAAGTTATTCTTTCTGACTGTAACTTTGTGTTGTAGCCATTGACTAACCTCTCCCAGTCCTCTCTCCCCGCTACACTTCCCAGCCTCTGGCAGCCACTATTCTACTCTCTACTTTTATGAAACCATTTTTTTAGATTCCACATATAAGTGAGATCGGGCAGTGTTTATCTTTCTGTGCCTGACTTATTTCTGTTAACATAATGTCCTTGAGGTTCATCCACGTTGCCATAAATGACAGGATTTCGTTCTGCTTTGGGGCTGAATAATATTCCACTGTGTATGTAAACCACATTTTCTTTATCCATTCTTCTGTAGATAAGCATTTATGTTGATTCTGTATCTTGGCTATTGTGACTAGTGCTGCAACAAATATGGGTGTGCAAATAAATGCTTCTTCGACATACTGATTTCATTTGCTTTGGATTCATACCCAGTGATAGGATTGCTGGATCATGTGGTAGTTCTATTTTTAATTTTTTGAGGAACTTCTGTAATATTTTCTATAATGGCTGTACTAATTTACATTTCCCAGCAATAAGAGTTTCCTTTTCTTTTCTTCACATTCTCACCAACATTTACTATTTTTTGTCTTTTTGATGACAGTGATTCTAATTGGATAACATTTTGAATGACAAGATAAACCAAGGTGAGCCATGTATTACAAAGAAATATTGATGAATTATCAAGTTAATCTGTTTGTGCATTCACTTAATAATTATTTATTAAGAATTTATTATATGCCATTTACTGTTTGGTGGCTTTTTTTTTTTTTTTTTTTACCACTGGAGCATTTAAAATTCTAAACCAGAAAAAAATTTATCGATGTAATCTTTGGGCTTAAAAACATACAGAAAATACTGGTAAGCTTAGGTTTTGTTTTTATTTTTTATATTTCCTTACTTTCTGACTTTTCATTATACTTTTTGTGTGGTTGAGATGATAAAAATTCCCGGAGTCCTTTTCTCCATCTGAAGCTCCTTTCATGCTCTATTCAGTGGAAACGATCTGCCAAAAACATAGATAAAGAGATACATCTTTAATCTTACAAGCTGTCTCCTTGCACAGGATCAGGAAAATGATTTTTCTTTTAAAGTTGTCAGCATGCTTGACATCTGTCACAAAGGCTTAGGCTCTATTTTTATTTTTCCTATTGAAATCATGCTCCAACACCTGCCCCTTTGATACTTTTAGACTGATGTGTTAAAGAACTGAGTGCTTTTCAGTCAAAGACCTCACCACATTTCTTTTCTTTTTTGTTTTATTTCAAAAATAAGATTAAAAATAAAACTTATTTTTAGTATTATAGAAATGTGAAAATATCAAAATTAAATAGAAATACATTATTATCCTATGAACAATATTTCCTTCATAAAGATATAGCTGATCTTAACATATTCAGTCTTCCCCAGAAAGTTCTAAATAGCATATTCAAATTGTCTTCTATATTTATTAGAAAACTATTAACAGTATTTAGTATAAAATGAATAATTATATGTTTTTCAGTTATTGCTGGGTAAAACCTAATGACAAATGATATAGTAACCTTATACACAGATATAATATAAGTTTATAATATCTTTATTAACTTTAAAGTGGCACTTTACACTATTTAAAAAATGTCACTGTTTTATGTGACATAGTAGGAGGGTGTAAAGAATTGGGATATATGTATGAAGATAAGTAAAATCATATTACTTATGTCAAAGATTGTTAGACACACTTTCTAGTCATTAAAAAATGTCAAAATAATTACCCCAAGTAAAAGAGTCATTATGTATAAGGCTTCTATTTTGTCCTGAAAAGAAATAATAGAATAGCAAGTTGAGCAATAAGATCAGAAAAAATTATGAAATAGGCAATTCCAAACTCTTGTTCTCCAAGGAAACATTTAAAGAAAAAGGAGAAATCATCAGAAAAATCTTCCTTAGAACTCTGGAAAAAAGTCATAGATTTACAGCAACCAAATGTGGTAGCAGTCTTGTAATGGCCACAGACGTGTTCACAGTGTAGGACAATAATAAGATGGGAGTATGAGCTGTAGAGAAGTTGAGTTTTGTATGTGATTGTAATTAAATTTGTATCAATTCTAATTATTAATATATTTTTATAAATTTAGGATATTAAATGTGGTTCCTGTTATAATGTTAAAAGATCTAAAGAATATCCACTAAAAGGAAATGAGATGAAAAAATGATTCAGTATAAAAATCAACTAAACATAAAAAAAGGTGGTAATGAAGGCAATGAGGGGCAAAATATACAAGGAATACAACAGCACACAGTAAAAAGGCAGACATAACGCTTTCCTTATTAATAATTGCTTTCAATATAAGTGACTTAAATTCTCCAATCTAAAGGCAAAGATTGACACAATGAATTTAAAAAAGCCACAAACAAATAAAAGCTAACTATATGTTTTCAACAAAAGATTGATTTGGAAACACACATAAGTTGAAAGTGAAAGAATGTAAAAAGACATTTCATGGAAGTGATAATCAAAAGACAGTTAGGTGGCTATACTAATATTAGGCAAAATAGGCTTTAAATTGAAAACTGGTATAAGACAGAAAAACATTATGTGTTAATGAAAAGTTTAATTCATTAAGAAGATATAATACTTATACATACACCAACCTACAGAGCTACAAATATATAAAGTGAACATTGATGAAATTTAAGTGATAGACAGTTAAACAATATTAATTGAAGACTGCAATACTCCGTTTTCACATATGACATGCTCCTGTAAGTAGAACATTTCAAAGAATCTACATGAAAGCTATCAGAGCTAATATAAAAATTTAGCAAAGTTTCAGGGTAAAAGATCCACGCACAAATACCAGATGTTTCTGTATTCTAGCAATTAATACTGTGAAATATAAATTAAGAAAGCAATTCTGTTTACAATAGCATCTAAGGAAATAAAATATCTAGAAATAAATTTAATCAAAGACATGAAAGATTTGTACATTGAAAACTATAAAACATTGCTTAAATATATTAAAGAAGACCTAAATAAATGAAAAGATATTCTTTGTTCATGATAGAAAGAATTAATGTTGTTAAGATGTCAGTACTACTCAAAGTGAACCTACATATTCATCTCATCCTTTTCAAAATTTGAACAGCATTTTTGCAGAAATGGGTCTTCACATTTTCATGGAATTTCAAGGGGCCCCAAATATCCAAATCTTGTAAAGAAAAAATCGAAAAACACTCACTTTCAGATTTCACAATTTGTTACAAAATTACAGTAATTAAAACGATAGACTACCAATGTAAGGATAGACATATAGCCTGATTGGTTAGAATTGTGAGTCTAGAAATAAACTCATACGTGTAGGGGCAGTTGATTTTTACATGGGTGCTTACACATTCAACAGAGAAAGAAGAGTTTTTTTCAACAGTTAGTGGTGGAACAGTTGGATATTCTCATGCAAAAGAATGAAGTTGGACCCCTACCTTACACTATTTACAGAACCTAACTCTAAGTGAATTAAAAACCTAATCATAATAACTAAAACCATTGAACTTATAGAGGAAAACATAGGGATAAATCTTCCTGACTTTGGATTTCACAATGGAATATTAAATATTATAAAAATATATGAAAAAAGAAAAACTAAGTTAATTTGACTTCAGCAAAGTTAACACATTTGTGCATCAAAGGCTATGATTAAGAAAGTGAAAGGAGAACCTATAGACTATGATAAAATATTTGCAAATTATATAGCTGAAAAGCATTTAAAATCCAGAATATATAAAGAACTTCTATTTCTCAGCAACAAAATGACAGCCAATCCAATTAAAAAATGGGAAACAGATTTAAATAGATATTTCTTCAAAGAACTTATACAAATGGCCAATAAACCCATGAAAAGTTGTTCAACAACATTAGTCATTTGTGGAAATTCAAATCAAAACCACAATTAGATACCATTTCACGCTTACTAGGATGTCTTTAATGAAAAAGATATATAAATCAGAAGTGTTGGCAAAAATGTAGAGAAATTGGAACCATTGTGGATTGCTACTGGGAATAAAAATGTTGCAGTCACTTTGGAAAGTGGTTTGGCAGCTCCTCAAAAGCTAAACATGGAATTACCATTTGATTCAGCAATTGCAGTCTTAAATATATAACAAAAATAATTGAAAACAGAGGCTCAGACAGATAATTGCATGCCAGCATTCATCACAGCATTATTCGAAATAACCAAAAAGTAGAAACAACTCAAGTGTCCATCAATATATGAATGGATAAACAAAATGTGATATATACATAATATGAAATATTATTTCACCACAAAAATAAATAAAAGTATGATTCATGGTACAGCACAAATAAGCCTTAAAAACATATCTGAAATAAAACAGGAACAAAAGGACAATTATTTTGTTATTCGCTTGTATGATGTATCTAAAACAGGTACATTCATAGAAACAAGTAAAGTTTTCCAGCGGCTGGGAGAAGTTGTGACAGGAGAGTTATTTCTTAATGGTTACAGAGTTTCTGTTGGGAGTGATGAAAATTTTTTGCTATACTAGATTGTAGAAATGATTGTACAACAGTGTGAATGTAGCTGTAATATTGACTTGTACATTTAAAATGGTTAAAATGGCAAATTGTATGCAATATAAATTTTACCACAATAAAAAATGTTTAAATAAAACTTGCAAAAAATATGTCATTACTTATTTTTAGGGTTTTTTTTAAGTTTTCACGTAATAGAATTGATGTATTTCTTTTTGATGAACAGTTCTTCATTAGTTTCTATTACTGTGTAACCAACTACCATACACTTTGTGGCTTATCTCGCAGTTTCTGAGGGTTAGAAATTTAGTTTGATCCTTTTTCGGGGTCTCACAGGTGTATCAAGGTGTAGACCAACACTGGGGACTTATCTGGAGGCTCCACTGGGACAAGATCCTCTTTCACGCTTACCTTGGGAACTTGGGTGGAATTTAAGTGCCTCAAGGACTGTTGTACTGATGCCTCAGTTCCTACCTGGCTACTGCCCAGAGGTTACCCTCGTTGTATTGACACATCAGCCTTACCAACATATCAACTTGTTTCAAAAGTCAGAAAAAGCGAGAGCATGCTATCAAGACAGAGTCTCAATCTTATATCAGCTAACCATGGAAATGACATCCCGCACCTTTGTTATATACTGTTGAATGGAAACAACTTACTAGGTTATCTCCCATTCAAAGAGAGGGATTATACAAGGATGTGAATACTTGGAGGCTAAGGTCTTTGAGGACCATTTTAGAGACTGTCTGACACAAGTTCTATGAATTTTAACACACATATAGATTTGTATAACCACCACAAAAAACAGAATAAAGAACAGTTTCATCATCCCCCAAAATTGTCCACATGCTCTCCTTTAATGATCTTACCCATCTACTACACCTAAACTCTTGCAACACTCATCTATTGCCAATCGCTAAAGTTTTATCTTTTAAAATGTCAAAATACATTTGGAATCATACTCTATGTAGCTTTTTAAAACCTGCTTCTTTCACTCACAAAAGCCTCTGAAATTCATTCAAAGTATTGGGTATATCAAAAATTAGTTCCTTGTATTTGCCAAATAGTATTCCATTACATGGATGTGACACCATTTGTTAATTATTCCTTATGAAGAATATTTGGATAGTTAACAAATTTTGAAAATTATGGATGGATATACTATAAATATTTGTGTGAAGCTTCTTGTGTGAATACAAATTCTCATATCTGGGGGGTAAATACTCAGGAGTAGGACTGCAGGGTAGAATGGTAAATACGTGTTTATAAGTAATGTCAAATCCTTTGTTTCAGAGAGGCTGCACTATTTTGTATTCCCACAATCAATGTATGAGAGTTCCAGTTGCTCCACATCTTCAACTGCACTTGCTCTTCTAAGGTTTTTACTGTTTGTTTTTCTTTGTATGTAGTCATTCTAATAGGTGTACAGTGGTATCTCATCATAGTTTTTATTTGAATTTGTGTAATGGCTAACTTTTGCATTATTCTAATGATTAACAACACTGAACCTATTTTTGTGTGCTTATTTGCTGTCTTCCATTCTTCTTTGGAGAGGTGTATGTTCAAATTCTTTGACTATTATTTAATTGGCTTGCTTAGTTTCAAAATGTTGAGTTTTCTGAGTTCTTTATATATTCTTGATATAAGTCCTTTATTAGATATGAAATTTTCAAATATTTTTTCTCAGTCTTCAGTCTGTCTTTTTGTTCCCCTAACACTGTATTTCAAATAGTAAAAAATTTAACTTGGATAAAATTTAATTTATAAATTTGTTTTTTTGCATTTTACTTTGGGTGTCGTGTATGTGAACCCTTTACCTAATACATGTTATGAAGATTTCCTTCTGTATTTTCTCCTAAAATTTTTATAGATTTTTTGTTTTGTTTTACAATTTTATGTATGATGTATTTTTGAACAATTTTATCTATGATGTATGATGTATCTATTTTGTATTTTTATCTATGATGTATTTTATAAGGTATGAGAGTTACATCAGTTCTTTTCCCTTTCTTTCTTTTCTTTTCCTGCATATGATGATAAATTATTTATACACCATTTGTGAAAAGATTATTTATTCTCAAATGAATTTATTCTCCACTTCTGTCAAAAACCAAATAGCCTGGCCAGGTTCAGTGGCTCACACCTGTAATACTGGCACTTGGCGAGGCCGAAGTCGGAGGATTGCTTTAGCTCAGAAGTTCAAGACCAGCCTAAGAAAGAGCGAAACCCCATCAGAAGGATCCCTTGAGCCCAGGAGTTTGAGAATGCAGTGAGCTAGGATAATGCCACTGCTCTCTACCCAGGGCAACAGAATGAGACTCTGCCTCAATCAATCAATCAATAAATCCCAAATTTTCAAGTTAGAAAAAGAATCCGGTGGCCATATTTGTGTGGATCTATTTCTGGACTCTATTCTGTTCCATTGATCTGTTTGTCCCTCCCTTTACCAATACTACCTTTGGTTTTCTGTAGCTTTACAGTAAGTCTTAAAATGGGTAATGTGTATATTATAATGGTATCCTCTTGGTGTTCTAATAAATTTCACACATTTAATGGCTTAAGAAACACAAATTTATTACCCTACAGTTCTGAAGTTCAGAATTCCAAAATCAAAGTCACTGAGATAAAATCAAGGTTTTGGCAAGACTGTGTTCCTTCTGGACATTGTAGAAGAAAATCCATTATCTTTTCTATTTATTTATTTTTAAAAAAGCACAAAATGAGGTTTATTAAGGAGAGAAAGATGGGATTATAGAACAAGAGCAAGATATAGGTTTACAAAGCAAGAGCAAGATACATTCACCACAACCAACAAATAGACTCCTTGCCATAACAAAAAGGCTTTGGTTATGTTCTGGGGGCTTGTTTTATAGTGTCTGGATTGGGCCCTTCTTGTGGTTCAAATGTCACCCTTGAACCACTTTGATGGACAGTTGGGAGTTATATAACCTGAGTCTTACTATGCATGAGGATCTCCTATGAGCCTTTCTGAAAGCCATATGCTAATGACATGATAATTAGTCTTAGGTTGTCCTAGGTTACCGTCCAGATCCTGCTGTTCTTGTGCTGCTTGTCCTGAGGGCCAGAGAATCCTCTGCATTCTTTTGCAGTTGACACATTAAGTTCTAATTGGCAAATTCATACGGTGTTTTGTCCTCCTGCAGATGTAGCATTTGCTTACTCAGAGTGCCTGCCTTTGTCGCCAGGAGGGGTTGAAGGTTCCCTTGCTGTCTACTGAACATGGCCCCATTTTCTATTCTAAAGGCCCAAATCGTTGGGTAGGGGCATCGACTCATCTGTCTGCTTCCAGCTGATTGGGGGTGACAATTCCTATTAGGGTGGCCTCTTACAGGTTCTCCGGGGATCTCTTCAGGTGACTTTGGTACATGTCCTTGGTAAATTGTTGTAGTTGTAGCTGTGAGGAGAACGTAGACACTGCGGCTGGCAGAGAATGTAGGACCCTTTGTAGCTTGATGGCTTCTAGATGGGATGAAATAAATTTAGTTACAAAAATTTATCATGATCAGCCCCAATATAAGAATTCCTAGGATGCAAAGTAATGGGGTGACCAAGGGAAGTACCAAGGACATTCACCAGGGTGGGCCCTCGATTTTCCAACTTCAGCAGAAGGGGGCACCTGCTTGTTCTTAAAAGAATAGTGCTGCTTCTTTGTTAACAAGTCAGAACATGTTCAGGACAACATCAGTGTCATCCTAGAGTCTACCTCCAGTCTCCACACATGAGGCAAAAATCCATTTTCTTGCCTTTTCCAGTTTCTAGATACTGTGAGAATTTCTTGACTATGGACCTCTTGCAACATTGGCAACACTTTGACATTTGTTTCTGTAGTCACATCTCTGACTCTGACCTTTCTGTGTCTTTCTTAAAATGATCCATGGATTTACATTGTACCCATCCAGATAATCCAGAATGATCTTCCCATCTCAAAATCCTTAACTGTGTCACATCTACATAATTCCCATTGCCTTGTAAAGTAACATATTAACAGGTTTGGGTGATTAGGATATGGACATCTTTGAGGGGGTAAGGGAGCTTTATTCTGCCTGCTACATGGGTAGAGAGCATAATTTGACTAATTTCAATTCTTTCAAAATTTTTACAATTTATTTGATGTCCCTAGGATATGGTCCACCTTGAACAGTTCATGTGTATTCAAACTGGAAAGTATTTTTTAAAGCACTCTATTATTTAACTTGAATGAAAGTCATAGATATTAAGATCAAATTCTGTATCTAATTTTTAAAAAATCAATATAATTCATATTGTTTTTAGATAATTTTCCAGCAAGTATTCACTCTGTTGCCTTATCGAACCTCCATGGGAGACATGTCCTTCCCCATCTCACAATATTGAACTTGGTCATTTGTCTTGCTTAGGCCTCATGATGAATATAGTGTATTTACCCAGCTTTTGATTATTGGGTTGACCTATAAAAATGAAATCATGTGACCTGCTTTGGTCAATTATATTAATAAATGCCGTATGAGCAAAAATATGAACTGTGCTCACTCATTTCAGACTATCTATTTTGTATTCTGATTTTCTGTGGTCCAAGGAGGATGGGAAGCTAGTGGAGCAGATCTGAACTTAGCTTTCTGATTGGAGGCAAGTATGCCCTTCATGATCTAAAACTTTTGTCAATTAGTTGACAAAAGCAAAAAATTAATGTAGGTGGTAGTATGCTACTGAATTTATTGCTGATTTCTATTGCAACATTATTGGGGTGATAAGTGAAATCCCATACATAAGTGGAAAGTTTATTAATCAATATAATGCCTAGAAGGGAGGTCCTTAATAATAAAATATTCTCTATCATAATACATAAATGCACATACTTTAATGTAGAACATCAACAGATGCAGACCAATATAAACATGTTGCCATGACAAATCCAGTAAAAAAATTGGGTAAAATTTGAAACAAGAACCACTATGAAAAGGATCTTATGATCTTTCCTCACTACTTACACTCAAAAAATGTCAGTGTATTTAAAATATGAAAGAATATTTTCTGTTCCTATATGAAACACAGTTAAGTCCTAGGCTAAGATAAAGTATAAATAGGTTTATCACCAACACACTGTTCTTCAGGTCACTTCCTATAGGAAGTGGCATAGTGCTTTTCTGTGTAAGATAGTCTTATGCATATATGGTACATTTAGCATCCTTTGTCACCAGTTACTGAATGAAAGAAGTACTTACAACCATTCTGATAAACAAAAATATTCTCACACAAATATCTAAAAGTGCCTTCCTAATAGACAGTAAAGACCACACATGAAAGTCACTGATTTAAACGTATGGTAAAACTGAAAACAACTCAGACATTTGAAGTGAGTATGAGCATATCTGCATCAAGAAATGGATATAACTGTACAGAAATTAGTATTTCATGATGTAATAGAGGGGGAAACTCAAATTTCACATTATTTGCAAAATAGAGTATAAAGGGTCCCCAAAAATTAGAGAACAAAGTTGAATACCCTTAGGTATACTCCTATTGCCAATATAAAAGGAGAATATAACAAGGCTTTTAAAATCTAAATAAGGGAAATATAGCTAAGGAAACTGGAGACTAATTGGAGATAATCCTAGTTAGTATTCCAACCACGTAAATGTACAAAATCCTCCAATTGCATTTATTAATATCTCATAGAGGAAGCTTCATAAAGAAGCAACTAAATGCTCCCTGATACACATTTCAATTCTGGAATCATATTGATAATTATATCATAAATCCAAATAGTTATTTTAGAAAATGCTCTGGTGTTAATTACAGTACGCTTAATGGATATATCCTAACCCTCAGTAGAGTTGACAGATCCACTTTTCCATATAGTTAGGACAAATTGGGATAATGGAATTTCACTGTAGTCTATGACTTCAGATACATATGAGGTAGGACATTTCAAAAAATAAACATGGAAGAGGAAGAGAACTATGAAAATATTTTTAAATTCAAGTAAATTGTTTAGAATGCTGAATAATTCTTGGTTGGATAGGCAATAATTCTTATGGATTATTATCCCACGTGTTAAGAATTTGTATTCAAATTTGATTTAGAATTTGAACTTAGAATTGATTTCTTGCCTAATTTGGGCAAGAAAGCCACAAATAATGTCCTCTAGGATGGGGTAGTGGGTGGCAAATATAATTTTAAGCATAATTATTAATAGTCTTTTCCTAAATCATACTCTTTTCCTCAATCTTAATTAAAGCACTTTCTTTAAACAAACTTTCATCTCTAAAATTAGATTTCATCTTACAAATTATGGCTTCTTTTAATTAGATAATATGCAGTAATCTATCAGTCTTTTCTAATTTAAATAATCTCTTTTAGGTACTCTTTTAGGCAAAAATCCATTTTTTTGAAATTGTTTCACTCCCTAAATAAATATTGGGCTGACTCATGTCATACACAAAATTACAGTGGAAGGAGTGAGGATACCTGGGATCCACACACAATGGATCAACTACTTTCTTCTTTGCCCTTTGGCTTCCACATCAATACATTCCTCAGAGTCCTATATGGCTTGTTTGTATCTGCTGTTGAAGTCTAGAGTGTGGAACGCATGGTCTGTGGGTTTGGCTTGTTCAAGGATCAGTCTCTGTCTTTCTGCATTGCTTTGGTCTTGCTTCACAGGTTCTGCAGACACCTCTGCCCTTCAGCCATATTCTCCATGCAATCTCTGGGGCAGCTATACTGCTCCTCCACAAAAGCTTCTGAAATTTGGTACCTCTCTGCTATAGCCTGAATTTTTATGCCCCTTCCCAAATCCATAGGTTGAAATCTAATATCAAACGTGATGGTTTTTAGAGATAAGACCTCTGGGAGGGAATTAGGTCATGAAGGTAAATCCCTCAAGAATGGGGTATTAGTGGGTCCTTATAAATGAGACCCCAGAGCTCTTCCTCATCCCTTCTACCATGTGAGCCAATGAATCTTCTGGCATCTTAATCTTGGACTTCTCATTCTTCGGAACTGTGAAAAAATAGTTTTCTTTTATTTATAAACTCAGTCTGTGGTATGTTTTTTATAGCATCCCAAAAGGACTAAAAACCTCTCCCTCTGCCATAGAGGCTCTCCTGTGCGGCAGTGGATCTAAGCTTTACTACCTTTCGTTCTGTGGGACTATGAGGAACATATCAATACCTTCCATGCCACAGTGGGAATTAAGGGAGGCCCAGGAGGGGTAGCTCATGTCCTTTCACACCCAATGTACTCTATGCTGGAAATATAGTTCTCTGCTTCACTTGTGCCACATTGTGTGGATCCACCCATTCCAGCTGTCTGTTTCCAGGATTACAAACTAAGATCTAATGTAAAACCCTGATCCTCTCCCCACTCCATTTTTAGTTTCTCTTAAACCTATTTGATGACACCACTCCAGATCCAAGAAAGACAGCAGTAATATAAGTCCCAGAGAAAAAATATATTCCAATCATTTCTAGGGAATAAATATTCTACTAGAAAGATGTGAAAATTTATTTTACCTCTATTTTAAAGATGGATATATTCTACTGTCCAAGATCAATGTTATATAAAATTAAATTGAGTAATAAATATTTTTATTCAAAGTCCTTTCTCACCAAAGGATCTTTGGATAATTTCCTTTCCTATAAAGCTAATTTACTAGAGAATGTCCTACTCGTGCATATTCAAAGAACTAATTTCTAATTTCTTAGGTAGCTATATTTATTATATTCAACTTAAAAATATAAAATATGCTATATGATCTGTATATTTCAGTCTCTTGTGAGTTTTGTTAGCATAAATCAGCATCATCCAAGACTCTGAGACTCTTAATATGAAAGAATTTATAGAACTGCATGTTTTAGATCAAAACTGAGACTGTAATGAATTCACAGAGGAAATATGACCCATTGAGGATATATTTGAGTAGCTCTTCAGATTTCTACAAGTAACATCTCCCTATTTGTCTGCAAAATTTAATCAGTCTTTTGCATGCATATTCTCAGAAATATTTCTTATGTCTATCATTATACTTTGGCCTCAAATTCACCATCCTAAAGTGATCCTAAATAGATAAAATTAATAGAATTTAGAAAAAGAATTAAAAGCCCTTTGCTATCTTAGACCCATTTAAAAAAGGAAAACAAATGCCAAAATCATTCTGTTGTTCCCAGTGAGAAATAAAACGTTCATATCCTGAAAGTATTAAGAATGACTTTAAAAAATATTTTACTTTAAAATAGTTTAAAGGTTACTCTAAAATAGTTTATTTTATAAAATTTATCCACAAAGAGACATCAATATAAACTAAATATTGTGAGCCAAATATTAACTTGATACTTTGAGATTCATCTAAATTTAATAGAAGTATTTTATCTAGTGATCTGTGGAAAGTTCAAAGTCACTACACAATTTCTGAAATTTTCAAGAAAACTCATGATTATTTATACTTGAATCTCCAAGGTTTCAATCCTTGCTTAATATGACCTAGGGCTTATCTCATACTGCTATTCTCTTTGTTCCACAACAACTCAACTGTTCTCTTGCTTTCATTTCCATTGGGTGATCACAGTAATGGGGAACTTAACAAGGCACTTGTAGGAAGCAGAATTTACTAAAAGATTCCGTAAACAGAGGGAATGTATACTGAAGAAAAACTAATTAAAATTGAATATTATCCATCCATGCTCCTAAAAAATCCTTAATCACCTTGCTCCTTCAACAATGGGAATTTTTCATTGGTCACCTTTTCTATATGCTCCAATATTTTATCATGTTACATAGACTTTGTATGCTCTCTACTACTCCTAATATGCTTCCACTTCTTTGATGCTTTCTATATTGTTTTCATTACTATCCAGAACAAGATATATTTTACTTTTGAAACTGTTCCTAAAGCTTAACCTAAAGTTCACAAAGAACATTTTATTTTCATAGCCATATGGTAAATAGTTTGTATCATATGCCAATAATATATTCATAAAATATTTGTCAATGTACAAGTTTTTTTTTATTTCTATATTTAATTTGATGTTATTGATTTTGGGCCAATTTAGTGGGAACATAGGATGTAACTGCATTATTACTGAAAAACTGTTTTATAAAATAAACTCTTAAACAAAAACTAGCAAAAAAGTAGATCAGCCCGTCATTCAGTTGATTAACTTCAATATATAGGAAAAAGTGATTATTTTCTAATTTACATTTTTGTTAATTGCTCTTTTCTATGCACCTGCTGGATCAGTTAAAAGTCATAATTACTGATGAATAATAGAAATTAATAATTTATCAATTGCATTAACTTAACCATGTATTAAATATGAATGTAAGTAGCTTTATTCTTAATGAAGAAAAAATACATACATCTAAAAATCATAAGTATAAAAACAAAAATTACATAAATTATGTGAATTAAACTTATGTGCCTTTTGTTTTTCAATAAAATATTTTTCATCTGAAATGTATATTGATGTTTTCTAAGGTGAAGTTAAATATAGAAATAGTATGGAATATGCTGCTAAACATGCATTTATATACTACACATAATGTAGTATGTGTTAGTATGCATTTTCATGTACATATTCTTGAGATGAAATGATCTCAACTTCTTCAAGAAATTGAATTTATGGTACTTACAAGGTTAAGATTAAATTTCAGGTCTCCCCTACCCTAAATGTATTGTTTCTCTGTGATCAATAAATTAAAAACTCTGATCCAGCTAAAGCAGTCGGCTATTCATTTTCTTTATCAGTACCTACACTGCTGATGACAGAGGAAACCCCTTAAAGAGAGAATTATTCTTCGGGCCACCACATTCAAGTGGCTACACTTCCTTCCAAGAACTCATTTTTGTGCTTTGAAAAAAATATACATGTTTATTATTTAATTTCAAATTCGCTTCAAAATATGAATTTTACAAACCCTTGTCAAATAAAACATATTTCCTTTATAACATTTACATGTATATTTTCTATTTTTTAACATGTTAATACCCTCATTTAGTACTTTATACATTTATGTGACCAACAAAAAATGGCTTCCCAAAGGAACGTCACATAAAGTAGTGGTACATTTTCATTTCTCTTTTGGTTCATCAGCTTGAAATTTTTCTCTACTAAATGTAACGCCTGTATTTCATGAATATATCACTGGCAGATGATAGGTTTGATCGTAAATATGATATATGCCTGGCAATATAGCATATAAAAGAATTGCCTTTCTTTTGGAAAATATTTTTTAAGCTTACTTGAATAGCTGCCAGTACTTTAATTGCTTTAAATATGCTGTCAGAAAGAGCATAGGCTTTGAGAATTTCAAGTGCAGAAAAACAAGCTATTAATTTCTTAATAATATCAGTTTGCTTAAAAAGGATAGCATTACCTTAAAAGGAAGGGAGCTAATTACCCAACAGACAATATGCCCTTTAAGCCATTTTCTCATATTTTTGTTAGACACATTTGCAGGATAATTTCCTGGGTGGCCTTGGACCAACTCATTTCCATCCTCCTCCTTCTTGCTTGCAGTTCTCAGAAATAACTGTAGAATGTGCTGGAAATGCAACATCTTGATAACAGGGAGCTGATCACAATAGCCCAGGCTCTGTTTCAGTGCCCCCCAAACAGGATGTCTTTTAACACTTTTGCCCAGAGTGTCACATTAACCCCAACGAATAAAACCCCAGGTGGGCTGCTTTCTGGATTCCCTCATCTGTGGTACAACTGAGGCATGTACTGTTGGGTCTCTGTAGGCCTGGGGCAGCTTTCTGAGCCTAGGGAGATCAGCTTACAATGAGTTCTTGGCTTCTGTTGTCAGTTGCTGCCTGTCCATAAGTAATAAACCTGCTTCATGTAACTTGTGTGCATGGGTGTTCCGTCTCACTGGACTCAGACAAGCTGATAATCAGCGCACAGTAAAATTGCTTCACAACTTCTTGTTGATCTTCTGGGGTGGAGAGCAGTTCCCAGGTAGTGCTGGTGAATTTTTCTCCTGCTAACGTCCCTTTCTAAAAATGTAATTCTTAATAGAAGAATAAGAACTACTACATGCAGAGGATATAATAGAATTAAAAAACTGCTCTTTTATAACCCTCAGAGAAATTAGGAAAATATTAATCAATAAATGATAAGCAATTATATGAAAGAAATAGGTAGACATTCCGTAGACCCACTGATCAACCTTTATATAAATAAAGGCAGGAAAAATCAGACATATGCATCCAAATGTGCTGTCTTAATTGGGATATTTTTGATCTTAAAATACAGAGTGGCTTTGAAAGATTTAGTACCAAAAATATTTTATTAATAATGTGATATGGATCACATATTGAAATGATAATATTTTTGATATATTGAGTTAAATACATTATTACAATCAAAGAAAAAAAGATTGGAGGATACAACTGATAAGCAGATGCCCATGAGGAGGGAGGAGCAGAAAACAGTGCTTCTTCTTAGTCTTTAGTGTTTGGCATGAAAGATAGGAAGTAAACAAGCCGAGCGTTCTTAGAAGCTGTGCCCATGTAGCAAAATGTACCAAAGAGAAATTTTTTATGAACTCAGTCTAAATAAATTGTGCACTAGGATCATGCTTGTTCTACTTATTTTTCCCCTTTTGAAAGATTTAGGGACTTTCAAGCCACAAATTATTAGTGGACTCAATCAGATTTTTATTTGTCGTTGTTTGTTTTAAATGTGTAATAATTTGATTCAGACAATTGTTTTAAAATCCAAATAGTTGTGATACTTCTCAGGTAATAGCATTTACAAGGTATTCCCATCTGAAACTTACTTTCATCATATTTTTTTTTAATTTTGAAATCCATTCAGAATTAGAATTTTGAATTTTCATGTCATAAAGCAAGGAGAAAGGCAGTGGCCTATCCATTCTTTCTTAGGCAGCTTTAAGGTTGCAATCCAACTTTTTGCGAGAAAGCACAAAGCTGTTTGTTTTGTTTCCTGTGTCTTTTTCCTCTTTTTCCCCCTATTCCTGGTCTAAGTTTTTTGCTATTTTTCTAAATCAAATTTTAGAGTGAGCTATCATATAGGGGATAATGTTATTAAACAAAAAGAAATCATAAAACTAGAAATGACATCAGAAATGTTGATTTTAAGAGCACAGCTTTCTGTACCACCAAATGCCTAGTTTCATTTTATACATTGGGACATTTTATTTTGCCCTATATAATGAATTTATTTGATAAGACTCTCAGTATATTCATGACAATTGTTTGACCTGAACTTGGGAATAAGACTATTGATTCTATCCCCAACTGGGAAATCATTAAAGCATTAAACATCATGAAATTAAGGAAAATATTAGGAGCAATAAATGCTTTATAGTAAAATATTTAAAAATTACTTTGAGGTATAGAGTAGAGTCAAGCCTATCTAGGACCTCATTTTTTTTCTTCAATGTTCCAAATTCATTATTGAAGTTCAGGAAGTTTGATTACGAATACACAGGCCCAAATTTTAGAGAATAGATGAAAATTATAGAACTCCTTGCTTTAAGATTTACTTTGTAATGCATTTGTGACATAAACATTCTTAAAAATTTAAATGAGATTTTTACTTGTTTTTGCGTATTTCAAATTGATTTTACTTAACAATCCAAAATCACACTCAAAATTTTCATTCTTCATATTAACATTTACCTTTCTTCTTTGACATGTAGTTTTGGTTTTTGTGAGTATAAAGAAAGCTTACTGTTGCTTAACTTTGCATGCTTTCATGGGTCAGATTATTAACATGCAAAGTAATGGATTTAATTTCTTTTTGCTGATGACTAAATTGTCAACTGCAGCAGCCAAGATAAATCATGTACCTATTATTTAGATACAACATGAAGTGAATAAAAATTGTGATTTTTCTAACAGTGAAAGATATATATAACCATGATTGACTTTCAGCATTAGCTGATATCTTAAATGAATAATTATTTTGATAAATTTATATAACATTCAAGGTTAATATTATTTAAATGCACTTGTTTATTATTTAGCTCTGGAAAGATCTCATTGTTTTCTAATAACTAACATAGATTTTGCATGCAATGTGTTGATCATCAAAAATTAATTACTATATGTGAAATTCACTAACAAATATAATATCATCTTTAAAGAAATCAGGACTTTCTATATCCAGTTTACAAGTAAAATGTTAATATTTTAATTGATAAAGATTATAAACACATGTGTTTGTTGAATAATTTATATGTGATATTCTGGGCCGTTTTCTACTTGTCAGTTCATTACCAATATAGCATCTACCCAAATATTGCTATTTTTTGCTATGAAACACATATGTATTTTATTCATATCAAAATCCTCAGATATTCATTTTTCCCTTTTCC
The DNA here is from genome assembly GCA_963575035.1 of Avahi laniger. Classification (NCBI taxonomy): domain Eukaryota; kingdom Metazoa; phylum Chordata; class Mammalia; order Primates; family Indriidae; genus Avahi; species Avahi laniger. The sequence continues at coordinate 19,106 of CAUYSK010034815.1, read as the reverse complement.
CAAACAGTGCTTATTCAGCCCTTTTAAGCGACCTATGTCATATTTGGCTTCATTCTTCTTCCTTCTCTTCCCATTATTTCTTCCCTAGTTCTGGGCATGGAGCATCTCTCATTTGGCCTGTTGAGGTAGATTGTTGTCTCTGTTGCAAGACAATTTTCCAGCAGTTATTCACATTTCTGACTGTCTTGTAAGCAGAGATAATGGTAGCCTTTGTTCACGAATATCTTTTCAAGGTCATTTGTTTAGTTAACAGCCTTGGAATATAGAGATAGTGTGGCCTTCCAGATCAAAGAGCAGGTTTGTTTATGGTCCAGGACAAAAAAAGTTAATGTCTCCTTCTGGGCCAAAAGTCAAACACATTTCCTGATCCTTATGAAAGATTGCTCCAGAAAGCTCTCTCTGACCTTTCCTTTCCTAGATAGATATTAAACAGATATTAAACTCACTCTCTTCTATGACACCTAATATTTAATTTATAACTCTCAAGCAAATTCTAACTTGAATTATATCTCATTATAAACATGCTTATTTCTTCTAGCATATTTTAAGTTTTTTGTATTTAGAACTTAACAAATATTTGAACTAATTCTGGACAGCCCTATGCTTATGAACTTCAGGTTTAAATGGTCTTACATATAAATTAGTTGATACGGTAAAAGAGTCCCTCCTTAGAGCTGTTGTCCTCTCATGAAATCAGTGACCACTTACCTCACCAAGTTATAACAACTAAAAGGTATTGGACCTGTAATGAACATGGAAGTCCAGGTATCTCTTTGATCTTAAAAATTTGTCAAGAGGCTAGAGCTCATGTTAAGTGTTCTTGCCGTAAAACAGAACAAAATGGAGCAAAACAAACAAAAATCAAAGGAGAAAGAGGAAACATTTGAATGTGGTATATGTTTATTACCTTGACTGTGATGATGGTTTCACAAATATATACATATCTTCAAACGCAAAATTTTCAAATTGTATATGTTAAATATCTCCACATTTTGTATATCAGTTATTCTGTGAAAGCTATTAAAAATTAATAAATCAAGAAAAATGTATTTCACCAAGGCATTGTTATTCTATCACACAGATATAAATGATTAACAATAGGTATGTACTCAGATGTATGTACCTTTCCCACTTCCATTAGTCTGTGACCCTGTCCTTGAAAAGGAAACACACATGTAGATCAATGGGGGTAGAGATGGAAAAAAAAACACCAAAATTCTGGGGCTGATCTCAGATTATGCTAAATTCTTATACTCTTTGAATCTTTGTTTTTGTTTTTATTTGCTAATGATGTTGGACTATGTTTGGAATATATGTACAATCGTACTTTTTCTCTTTTTCACTTAAATTTATTTGCTGTTGCTTCTTTTTGATTAAAAAAAGACAAAAAACTCAGGACCCAATATATATAATGTCAATAAAAAGAAATCATATTGTTTTGGATAAAGTGGTAACAAGTACCCCAAATCCCAAGGTTTTGTTCTCCACTCTTTTTTTTCTCTATTCCTTCAAATGGCATCTGCATTAAATTCCAGTCTCTGATGAATATGATTTCAAATTCTAATCTGTGAATTTCACTTCAGTTTTAAAATACTTATTCAAAAGTCAAACAAAATCTTTTGGCTTCTCAATAAGATTGATTTTTTTGTTTGTTTTGCTTTGATCTTCTGTTTTCCTCTAGCACAAAATATAAAACTTCTCTTCAAATTTGTAAGCTTTTTCTTAAAATTTTGCATTATTTATCCAAATTGCCAAAGTAAAATCTGAAACTGCTTGTTAGTGTTCTGAATGTGTATGTGTTTGTGTGCGTGTGTGTGTGTGTGTGTGTGTATAAAATATCTGACTCCTTGGTAATCAATTGCGTACTAGGTGACTCTACAATAAATTATTTTTCTCTAATCTGTAATTCATTATTGTAGAAGTAGTTATTTAGGATTTGAAAAAGCAACTTGCCACATAGTGAAAAACTTTAAATGATTTTATCTTAAAAGTGCCTTTTTAAGGTAGTTTCTATAGTGTGAAAAAATATAATGTTGCAAGATTTTAAGTGTTTGGCCTTTTCCAGTTCTTAAAAATAGCCTTTAGATTTCCTTTTGACTTTTAAGAATTTACCAAGATGATCTTTTCCCTGAAAATGTTCTCTACAAAAAGGTCAAGAAAACTATGGAGATCACTTAAAAAGGTGCTTAATTTTAAGAACTGTTACTAAAAAAAAAGTTCTATTAAAGACGGTTCACAGTCCTCAATTTATAGAAGTTGTTGAGACTTTTTCAGAATTATTTGAATCTTCTCTCTGTTTTTATAAAGGTAATAAAATTTTTAAATGAAATTTGCAGTTAGAAAGTTCAAAATAAATTATTTCTTCATTTACTGTGAGTTTTTAAAATTCATGTATCATGTCAAACTGTAAAAGAGTTTAAATCTAGTGTTCAAATATTTAAAATTGTGATCCAAAATGATTTTAAAAATTACTGAAAAGCTCTAAAATGCGACCTAGCTGATTCTCATGGTAGAGTGCACAAGCATACGCATTCCAATATCAACCAGTTTTATGGAAACAGAGTCTTTACTTCTGTCTCTTCAGCACATCCAAGGTAGATTCGGCTGTGCATGTGGATTGCTGGGACATTTGGAAATCTGTGATAATTCAATTTTTCTTCTTTTGAACTATAGATGGAAGAAACTGGAATTGATTTTCTCTGAGGATTCCCACTCCACAGTACTTTTCTCTTTTTTGTCTTCCTCTTCCGTACTCTATGGAATTATAGGACTCATATACTTGTTAGGATAACATCTACTGATCATATTTTAATGACAGCCTAAGCATTAATCTTTACGCAAAGAAATTATGACCCCCAAATTATGGTCATATACTTGCATAGCATACTCTGTTTGTCCTTTTTGGTATGTAGCATACTTTCATTTTACTATGTAATGGCCATTTTTCGTGCTACTTTTTAAAGTCCTAGATGCCCTGAACTATTTTTTTTTTCTATTGCAGCCCCATGGACCAATTCAATGCCTAAAATATAGTAAATGCTGACAATTGTTTGTTTGTTTAGTAAATTGTTTATGCTTTTTTATTTGGCCACGACATGGTCTTCAGACTTCCCTAGGATTCCCTCTTTCTGCAGCTCTCTAAACACTTGATGTTTTCTTTTGTCTTTTGCTTCTCTTGATATCCCAACTTATTCTCCTTTGTTGAGTTCTCATGTTCTATGCAGATGATTAAATCTAGAATTTATCAATGGCCTCCTTGTCTTAGTCTACCTTTTCTTTTCCTTCTGTACTTTGTTCCTAGATGACTCATTCCTAATCTTACTTCAGTCATTACCCATAGGTCTCAGATTCTCAACACACATGTACAACTGCCTATGTACTCATCCACATAGATGTCTTGCAAGGAATTCAAACTCTAAAATGTCAAAACTGATTTTATGATATTTCTCTCAAATCTACTCATCATGTCCTGTAGATCATTAAATCAAGTTCTATTCATTTAACTTTCCTAACTAGAAAAATTATTCCATGTGTCTTATCAATTTACAATTCTTTCAATTTTACCCTTCAATTTACTCTGAATCCACGCACTTCTCTCTACTCTTATTGAAGTCAAGCTAGAATGGACTATGAACCATCACACCATCCTTGTAACCATATCCATTCTTACTGTAAATATAGTGAAGTTTGGAAGAATGTATCTGCATGCTGGAATTTCAGAGACAAATGAGTTATTAATAGTTCAAGATAAAACTATCAGACAAGTGAAATTCAAAAAAAGAATGGTCCAAACAATCAACAAATAAATTTTTATTGAAGGCATACTAGTAGAAGATAGGCTTTTTTAAGGAATAAGATTGAGAAAGTAAAACAAAGAATAATAAGAGCAAATGACTGTTACTTGAAGTTAACACTTTGAGTGCATTGGTGAATGAAACCCAGCAAGAAGCTAGCTTTCAGAGTATATAATCAAGAGAAGACTGACTCGAAGTCATTCTTTTCAAAAGAATCCTGGAGGAGCTTGTAGCGAAGAGACACCGAGAGCAAAGTTGAACAGTAAGGCAACAGACTGGGTGATTAATTGAACATTTATATCGGAACAACTTTATTCTGCTTTACCCCACCCTTCTCCCAGCTCTGCAGTCTTTCTTTTGATCTCTAAGTAGAAATCTGTGAGTAAATCAAATTACTTCTGAGTTGCATGGAGTTTAGTGTGAACACTCCAGAGTAAAGCTTTCCCTGTTTTGACCTCTTGGAGAGCCAGGGTTTGCTCTTTGGCCTCCTACCCTTTTATAGCAATAAACTATGTGATTCATGAAATTATATTTTTATCTTCTTTTTTTAACCACACAACAAACATACGCACATATGTGCACATATATGCACACATATATACATAATGATGGATATTTTCAGAGATTTAAAGAGTCATAAACTTTTTTTTCTGCTCTACCTTTCTTAATAACTATAGAAATGAGCAAATGAAAGAAGCAACCAAGAGAAAGGAAAATATGAGATCTAGAAAACAGTAGACTAATAAAGTTAAAATAACTAGTGAATGAAAGTACTCTACAAATGGGCATTAAATATCTAGTTACATGTCTGGTTACCTATTCAGAGGCTACTGGGGGAAGACTTCAGCCTATATAACATCAAAGGAAACTCCTGCTTGCTATTATATGAATGAGCCTACTCTTTCAATTTTAAGTATAAATGCCCAAACAAGCAACGACAGACACATAAAAAGATACTTACAACATTGAAGAGAATAAAACATAATAAAGAGTGAAAATAACTGAGATAATGTTTACAAAAGTTATTAGTGCCTTCAGATATATTTTTCAAAGATGAAAGATGAAATCCACTAACAAAATAAGGATACTCCAAAGAAGGAATAAGCAGAGTAGAATAAGGAGTATGTGACATTAGAAATATCATTTCTAATATAAAGCACAAATGAGAATGGTTGGAAGATTGATTTTTAGTCTAAAATATAGGAACCAAGGAAATACATGGAAAAATAAGAGAAAAATAAGTGTCATAAATGTACCTGTCTAATTGTTCAGCAAAGGGATGCGGGGGGAACAAGCAAACGGATAACATGGGAGACAGAAATTACTAGTAAAACACTAAAAAAAATAAAAAAAATAAAGAAGTAAGTTTGAAAATACAAAAAAAATCTATTGAGTAGGTTGACTTAATAAAAATACAAATACCTATGGCATTGCAGAGCAACAAGGATAAAATAGACAAATCTGAAATTTATACAAGATCAGAAATATGATAAAATTAACAAAAATTTAAAAAAGGGAGAGGTATACTACAAAAGAATGAGAATCCACTTGGCATTAGTCTTCTCAAATTATTTTTTATTTAGAATTTGAAAACATAAATTATCTCTCTAGTGCGCGCGCGCACACACACACACACACACACACACACACACACATACACTGCACTGTAGCTTTGAAATGACTCCAACACAAACTATATGTTTTGCAGTGTTGGAACACGGTAAGCAATTTCACTCCCCATAAGAATGTTATGTCACATCTTCTTAAACCACATATGTGTGCTATTGGCCTTAATTACTAGACTCCAAAACATTTATAAATACTCAAGATTTTGACACACCATTTAAAACTTAGACTGTGCCAGGGCTACTCTCTGTCAGCTGCTTCTCAGGAGACCTAATGTTCAGGCTGTAGTAGACATATTCTCTGACAGCCTTCCAGATATTCTCTGAAGCTTTACCTGCCAACACTGGCACTGCTTGCCATGTGGAGTGACCTTGAATGTTTTCTGTGTTGGTCAAGCTGTCTCATGCAAGAACGTTTCCTAGAAAAGTGAGCCTCAACTTCAACTAGACTTTACATCCATAGAAGCCTGCTTCCATCCTAGTTGAGGAACTAGACTTTAATAGTTGGACTCTAAATGAAATTGAAAATCACTATGTGCTTAATGTACCTTGTCTACCCAGTGCATTCCTGTGAGATTTGTTCTCATTATCTCCCCCATTTGAGCATTGCAGGGAAAAAAAACTCTTTTATAGCAATAAACTATGTGATTCATGAAATTATATTTTTATCTTCTTTTTTTAACCACACAACAAACATACACACATATGTGCACATATATGCACACATATATACATAATGATGGATATTTTCAGAGATTTAAAGAGTCATAAACTTTTTTTTCTGCTTTACCTTTCTTAATAACTATAGAAATGAGCAAATGAAAGAAGCAACCAAGAGAAAGGAAAGTATGAGATCTAGAAAACAGTAGACTAATAAAGGATTATAATATAGGAAAATGCAATGCCAAGAATAATTAAAAATTTAAAGCAAGCCTTTTTAACACCTGATCCAGATTGGAGCAAAAAATAAAAAGTATTTAAAAGAAGGTGAGAATATGAATTTTGTGCTTCAGAAAGTAAAATTGATGATGTAGAAAAACTTGAGGATATGACTGAAGGAGCTGAAGAAATGTCACTCTAAAATATGACTCTTAGGTATAAAGTGAATTTTGAATTAAAGGCCCTTAGAAATCAACAGGCTTTCCTCTTTCTTCATAAAAACCAGAGCCATCAGAAAGAACAATCAACTTCCCTTCTCCCCACCGTTATCTCAATATATTATAAGAAAGAAGACCAAGAATGCAACCAGACCTGACCCAAATCATTTTAAATATAATACCTGTCTCTCAAGTTAATTTGATTTCCAAAGAAAATCATTTATAAGTCAATCGTTTTCCCTCATCCATTCTTTCTCCCCAGTATCTATTCATTCTCCCCAATATCTATTCATTCTCCCTAATAACTATTAGAATTAATAACCTAAACAGAATTACCTGTATTCCTCTTCTCCCGCTTCCCTCCAAGGGTATACAAATTTCTGGATCCCACTGGGATATTGGGTAATCACTTTGCAATTCTCACCATGTGTACAGTAAATAAATCTCTTTCTCTTATAATATTAATCTGTCTTATTGTGAGTTGATATTTCATCAAGCCTTCCTGGGCTACGGGGAATTTCCCCCTTATCTCCACATGACCAGGACATAGTTTCTATCACAACAATTAAAATAAGCAATAAAAACATTAAGAAAAACAAAAATTCAGAAACATGATAAAAAGTGCACAAAACAATCATGGCTAAATAAGAAAATTAAAATGTGATATGGTTTTGCATAATTGACAGAATATAAAAGAACATAAGTCATATAGCTTGGAACATTCTCTTTTGCTTATAACCTGGATAATGACATTGGGGCCAGCAACAATATTTATATAGAAATAATCATATAATTATTTTCATTTTCATCATACTGTAGGCAAAAACATTTGGAGTTTAATTATGACAACTATTCAGGCATTTTGTAACAGGAATATGACAAAGACAAAGACAAAGTTATTTTTGTCTATGAAAACATTTTATTAAAAAGATGAAAATCACAAAGATTATGCATACCTACATAAACACAGGCAACTACACAAAGCCAGATAATGTACAAATTCCCAGCTGGAGATACAAGGTTCCGTGCCTCTTGTAACCCCTTAAGAGACCCCATATGTCAATAATACCATCTGGCCCTATCAACTATTTTGAGAAGCTCTGCTTTGCCAGTCTCAGATTTTCTTTCACTGTCTGCCTGGTCTCCCCTGACTGTTCCATTGATTCTGAGCCTGTCTGCTTAAATGTCAGGTAACTGATGCAAACAGAACATGGCATGTGTGTGAATGCCTAGACTGATACTAGATGAGTCAAAAACCATTCCCTGGCATCCCTGGCTTTATAGTAGGACCAATCTTGAGAACAGAATGCATACATTATTTACACTATTATTAATGTGGAAAGTACAATACAGTTAATTGAATTTGAGAAATAGAGGTGGGAAGAGAAGTCTAGGATGGTAATAACCACCTATTACATATTAAGGGGTTAATAGTACCTAAAGCTAAAACAATAAGATATCAATGATGAAATGTATCATTAAGTATTAAAAAGAGTCAAAATAATAGGACAATGCAACTACCAAAAATAGGAGGGAGAAATGGTAAGAGTGAAAGTTATGTAAGACAGAAATCTCACGTGTGCACCTTTATCATTGTTGTATTAGCAAACGTGTCTGTATTTAACAAAATCAAGAAAGAGATTCATAAACACATTATTTAGAGTAGTGCAATGTGGTTCATGGGAATGGAAGAATAAATTTAGAAATAGATGATGGTTAATGTTTATTTTAACTTTAGGTCTTTCTGGGTGGATTTCTTTTATATATATATATTTTTTTTCTTATTTTTTTCTTTACCACTAGTCAAGTACAGTAGTGAGAAGAGGGGAAAGTAGTAAAACAAGGAGTTCAATCTGTAACTTACTGTGAACAATCAAGTGAGATAACTCACTATGTTCATACCAGCCAAGAGTGGATTTCTTTTTACCATGTAATATCATTTAGTTACTTTTTTCAATAATAATGTATAACAAACACCCACAAAATCAGCAGCATAAAACAACGCATTTCTTGAAAATACAGCTTCAGTTTTAGATAGTGTGACTCTACTTTGGGCTCTGAAGTTACTGGTTTTGGGCAGCTTAGTGTATTCTAGAGGCCAAATTCCAGAGTAAACCTACAGCAGTGATCTTCTGATGGAGACAGTAGGTGCCCAAGGGAGCAATGCCAGTTATACAAGCACAGACCAATTCTCTGCAAACATCATGTCCACTAATGTTCATGGCCCAAATAAGATAAATGGTCTAGCCCACGTCAAGAGGCTAGGAAGTATATGTTGCTATGAGACCTTGGCAAGGGCATGAACATCTAATTCATATTTAGGGGAGTGAAGAATCAGGACCAATAATTCAGTTTACTGCACATGTCTATACAATACTTTGAACCAAAATAATAGTTTTAAAATTTTAAATAAATGTAAAAAAATACATTTTGTCCTATCATTTCTCTGTCCTTTTAATCTTTTCCTATTTTCATAAAAATAAAAAAGCTCCCCCAAAATTAACATATCCTAAAATACATTGTATAGTGTGGCTTTTATATGTTTGATCTCTTCAGAAGATAACCACATTTATTAATCATATCAGATTTCTCTTTAGTCTCTGTATACTTTATATCTTTTGTCTCCTTAAATGTATGTTCTTCATTCTGCCTGTCATGCTGCGTATACATGCTTTTGGCTAGCTAATTTTTAATCATTCTTTGAGTATTACCTGTCTTTATATTAATGATTTGTTGTTGTAACAGAGGAAATGGCCTGCAAACAATGACAAAAAGATGTTTTCTGTCTCTTTAAAACTTCACCCACTCTGTTTGGAAACTGAGTCTTGCATCCCTGCCTCTGGGCAGGTGGCTGGCAGGGGAAGGGAAATGTCTTTTGTTCTTTGTGTTACAGAAGATAGCTCAGCTGAACTCTTGGCTAGATCCCAGGCCCTGTCCCTGGCTGGTGGAGGGAGGTGTGGGTGGGCCTCCCAGGTGGGTAGAGGTCACAGGCTTTCTCTTTGCAGAGATGGGACAATTAGAATAGCTAAAGACAATAGCCTAGAACTGAGGGCTCTCTCTTTAAAAGCTCTGTATTTCTGCTTATGTCCAGGAAATTTGGATTTTGGGATGAGAATGTGCCACCTTTCCTCCTTTGCTAGCATGGTAATAAATTTCTCTTTCCTTCTCCTCAGACCACTTGATCTCATTCTTCTGATGTGGCTTCAAGGACAAGTGCCACATTGTGGTCGTTGTTTGATTTAATTTTACTTTGTACTTCTCATAGAAGTAGAAATGATTAAAGATTTTGAAATTATTTGCATAATGGCTTTTCTTCCCCAGTAATCTATTTGGTACATAAGGAAATGACTTTTCCTGGACAATACAACATCATTAGGATCAAGTGTATTGCCTGGCACATATTTATAAAATGAATAGCCTATCAGGGTTGTCAGTATATGAAATGTATCCATCCCAGACTGGGCAAGTCCCATGAAAAAAAGATTTTAAATAATTTCCTTGCAGGTGTGTTATTTAAGGAGGCAACACAATTTACCAATGTTGTTTAATCTGTTTGTTATATTCACTGTAATTCATGTTTTTAATTCACGTAGTAGCAGAACATTTATTAAATTAATTATTAACCACATTCACCTTGCTAATTACTGAATAAAATTTATTGACAGCGCACTGGCTTTAGAAAGATGTTACTGTACACAGAATGTTAATAAGAGTGTTAGTAAAGTAGTGTTGATATGCTAAAATATGTAATGTATTAGTAATTGTATACAGAAGTGTACCTGTTTATCTGTAATTATATTATTTCAACAAATTAATTACAATGAATACATCTGCATGCTATTTTTTCCCTGTACACAAGTAAACACAAGTCAAAACAGGTTGATTCCATCCCCCACCTACCTACACACTTCACCATAACCTATTCTGAAATTATAATCATGGTACATGCATGCATCTATTTTATTACATTATTAACTATTATAAAACTAAATTCAGAATTATACCATTTCTTTTCATTTTTCCATCCATTTAATAAAGATTTATTGAGGACTTCTGTGGAAGCGTTGATAAACATTTGTGATTGTGAGTGGAGTAATAAAACAAAGAAAGTTTCTGCCCACAGAGAACTCTTATTCTAGTGGGGAAAAGAGAGAAGAAAATATGTATACATTATAATATCATTCATCTGTACAGATAATTGCTAGGAGAAAGAATAAGTTATATTTAGAGCAATGAGAATGAATTTTGATAGAGACCAGTGGCAAGATCTCTCTGAGGAGAAGAATTTTGAGTGAAGATACATGAACGAAATTAGGGAGTAAGCTATGAGAATAGCTAGGGGAATGGCATCAGTAAAAATGATGGTGAAACCACATTATGAGAAACTGAAGAACTAAGTTTCGTGAATTGAACCAACATAGTCACAAAAGCAAATTATTAAAATTTGATGTTAAATGATCAAAAGCATTAATATGCTCTTATAACAAAGTTACTGAATAAATAAAAATTGTTTCTGTCTTATACAAAATTTTAAATAATTCAAAGACCTTGAAGTATTATTCACTGCAATATGAAACATCTGCCATTGTGATCTTCTCCTATATTATTTGTCAAGCAATAGAAAAGAGAATGATTTTTGAAAGCAACCTGAAGTTGTTAAGAACTAATTAAAATTTTAGGGAAAAAAGTCTTTTTTAAAAACCAAATCATTAGAGTATTAGGTATTTGAAATTGAGTAAATATGCAAACACTGCCCATTGAAGTCTAAACAAACCAGAAGCCTTATTATGTCTGTTACTATCCCCTGACATTCTCTCACTGACTATACAACTATTCAATTATTGTGACAATATCTGTGAGTACTTACAAAGATGCTTCGGTAATGTCTTTGCTGATTAACATTACATTCATTTATATTTAATTGGTTTTTACCTTTGCATGAGAGATTAATTGTGCCACTGACCAATTCAGTGCATTTATGTACACGTTTTAAATGACAAGATTGGAGATTTGAGACTGAATAGGAAGTGTAAAAGAAAAAAAAATGAGTATTTATGAGAAAGACATTGTAGAAAGCAAAGAAGCAATTGACTAGCTTCTCACAGAACTAATGTGAAAGAATATAAAGAGCCTCTTTGGAGCAAAAGATTTCTGTTAGGGATTTGTCACACTTAAGGTGTGAATGAAATGGAATTAGGCAACTAATAAAACAAATGAACAGATAGGAAAATAAGCAGATAATAGAAGTATCTCAATGATAATTAACATATAAGACAGTATAGTGTTTATTTTTTAGGATGATGGACATAACATGTTCGTCCACACTTTCTCACAAGAATGCCATTAAAAAGATAAAAAATTGCATAAAATGAAAAGAATAGAGAAGGATAATTAATAAGTTAGATATTTCACAAACATTTTGTAAAATGAAAGACACACTGTTTATAGCAGCACAATTCACAATTGCAAAGATGTGGAAACAACCCAAATGCCCATCAATACATGAGTGGATTAACAAAATGTGGTATATGTATACCATGGAGTTCTACTCAGCCACAAAAAACAATGATGATCTAGTACCTCTTGTTTTATCCTGAATAGAGCTGGAATCCATTCTACTAAGTGAATTATTCCAAGAATGGAAAAACAAGCATTGCATGTACTCACCGTCAAATTGGTATTAACTGGTATTAACTGGTATTACACTTAAGTGCACATATAGTAATAACGTTCATCTGGTGTCGGGCAAATGGGAGGGGCGAGGAGGGGATTGGTATATACACACATAATGGGTGTGGTGTGCGTCGTCTAGGGAATCGACATGCTTGAAGTTCTGACTCTAGTGGGGCGAAGGTAATACATGTAACCTAAACATTTGTACCCCTGTAATATGCTGAAATAAAAACAAAATAAAAAAAAAACACTAGGGGAACGATAAAATAAATGTAAAAAAAAGTCTGATTATCATCTCAGATTTTTTGTTTTGATATTGCATCCACTGAAGAAGTTTCTGTTCAAAGGACAAGAAATGGAAAATTAAAAAGAGAGGCCGCTGAAAATAACCAAAAACTTAAAGGAATAAAACAAAGACATAAAAAGTGAGTTAAAGGTAAGATAAAAAGATTCAGTTCAAAAGATACAACTCCTCACAGATAAGAGTAAACAAGAGGATAAAATTATTATAGAACAGCAACAACAAAAGAGAATTACTTAAAAATTAAAGACCCAAACTTCAAATAAAAGGGCCACTGCATGTCCATTACAATGAAAGAAAATCACTCAATCCTGGACATCCTTGTTTTAATAAAAGGTAAGATAATAGTAGATAAAGTAATCATTTAAAAAGGCAGAAAAATTAAAAACAATTATCCATTAAAGGATCTATCAGCTGTACTAATTAGAAGAACACAATGGATTAATGCCTTAGTATTTTAGAGAAAACATTTTTTTCCAACCCAGGATTCCATATCAAGTAAGATAGTGAAGTTTTGAGCATGATGTAAATATATTTTATGACATGAAGTAATTTAAAATTTTCTTTTTACTTGCCTATTTTTGAAAATTTAATTGAGAAATCTTCCTAGGAAACAAAAGTATATCAAATGAAGCAAGGCACAGTATGAAAGAACTAATGATTCTAATTTAGGAGATAAATGAAGAAAAATTAAAATCAAAATAATAGTTTTGAAATTTCATGTAATTGATCTCCTTCTCAAATAATAGAAGACATTACAAATTTTTATTGAAATCCAGGATAATTAAACAAAGAAATAACATATTACTGAAATCTCCAAGTAAAATAAGCATCCTACTAAACAGTTATATGTTTGATATATTCCTTAGTAAAATTATTTCCTTGCCATATCAATGTACAATTAATTTCAACTTTTAAAATAAAATTTTAACCAACCTTTAATTATAATTCCAAAATGATATGATATCAATCTTAAAAAGAAAAATAGTATGCAGAATACAGAATTTGCAGGCAAAATGTAAAAGCATTGATGAAAAAAATAAAGGAACTAGTATTTTATCTTTCAAAGTAGAGATCTGACAGAAAGTAACTATGGCCAGTGAAACAATAACAGAACTAGACTAAACTTCAAAAGGTTAAAAACAGGCATATAAAGGAATATTTTAACTGTACGGTAAGAGAAAGATGAAAAGTATAAAAGAGGTCAGTGTAAATCAATATCGTATCAGAAAGTTAATACAATTTTAAATTGCAAAAAATAAGGGAAGCTAGTATTACAGTTAAAATAGTTTAAGAAGAATAAAAACTTTCCCCCCCCAATTTTTATCCATGTATTGCCTTGCCAAAATTTAAACAAATTTAAAAAGTACATTAAAAATATTTCAGAAAAAAATCTAATATAGCTGAAAAATTCAAACTCAACTGTTACTTAATAAATACATTTTTATCTACCTATATTCTTTGCATTTATTCTTTGTTTTTAAACTTGAAAATGTGGACTCAGTTGAGCCAAAATCAACTGTCATGTTAAGAAAAATTTGGCTATTTTGAATGACAAATAGCTTACATGGTTGTCAATTTGGTTGAGACCAGATGATTGACTTTATGTGGAACTCAAGCTCTTTAAGATACACTAATCTTTTCCATAATGTTGAATAATTGATACAATAAATAACTGTAAAAGGGAATTGAAAAAAATTATAGTGTTTAAGTATGGTAGGGAAAAAACAAAACTAAGGAAGCTGATCTGAATAAAATATTTTATTTCAAGTAAAGCTATTCTGTAAGTGAATCAGGTTTTGAAAATTTATAAAATATCTTTTAAAATATTGTTATATTTACTTATTTTCTTGAGTTCTATGTCAAAAAAGGTATCTGCATATTATCAAACTTAGCTTGTTTGAAAATTATAAAGTCTGCTATATCTTAATATTAAACTGCTCAGTTTTAGAAAATTAAGTGTTTTTCTCACACTTCACAAGCAATTACTTTTCATGAGTACACTGAGTTCTTGATTTAGTATGTCAGAAAAATTTCTAAAGTTTCTCTTTCTGTAATAAATGGGATATTCAGGTTCTAATTTCTATAAAAATAGATTTTAGAAAATAATTCTGGGATTTATTGGATTTTCTAGCAAAGCATTGTAATTATCTCATACATCAACCATAACTAGTGCTTATTACATATGCCAGTTGTAATCATTTGCTGATCTTGTCAATACTCAAAGAATACTTATGATGTATTTGTAGTTTACCTTATAATGATGAGTTCAGAGACCTAAACTTTTTAAAAATCTTGATAAATATTTGTACAGAAAATGCATTGATTTTAAGTCAGAATTTATATAATTGCATAATTTAATTGATTCATTTTTCTTTTGATCCTGGAAGGGCACTAGGTATTGACCTCTTGGGATGTGAAATTCAGAAAAATCTTCCCTGTTCTGCTTCATATTCTTTGAATTTCGTGGCTATACACTTGACTGCTCCTCAAATTATTTGAACTGAAACTTGAAGTGCTGCTCATACTGTGTCAATGAGAAAGTTTGGATCCAGAGAGAAAAAGTAACTTGACTTCTTAATCCTAATAAAGTATTTAATAAGTAATTAATAAAAAGGGACCCAAATATAAAGTTTAATGCAATTCTTCATCATCTTTTAAGAATTCAAAACATATTTATAAGCTATTAATATGATCATTCTGCATATTTTGTAAATTCAGGTTTGATATGCTCTATTCCAATGATATATAAAGTTGTAAATTTGTGAAAATGAAATATAAAAATATCCATCTTACCTGTGATCAGTATAGTGGTCTATTTGCAATATTTTTAAAAATTACATTTATGTTTTCAAAGATATGGTACATAATTCTGGACTGGTTAATGATTAATATATAAGATAAAATTTAAATGTTGCTACAAAACTAGTAAAATGATATCACCCCATAAGTTATTGAAATAAACTAGGTTTCCTAAGCCACAGTTGCTTTACATTAGTTTTAAGCAATATTATTAGAGACTTCGACATGGGGTAAAATTAAAAATATTGTTGATATGTTTTCTTTCTATCTCTCCCTCTCATAGATTCAGAAAGAGTAGTAGGTGATTTAAAGAATCTGAGCTACCCTGTAATAGAAAACTGCTTACATTTCAGTGTTAATCATTAAAAATAAAAAATAAGACTTACTTTGGTAATGACATTTTTTTAAAGCTGACTTAGTAATGCTACTTAGAATAAATTTCCCTTAGCGTTAATTGAAGTAATGTGGGAACTGAGTATAGTAAATGTGTGCAAAAATCTATGGAATTTCATCTGCTGTTTCATAAGAGATACGATGTCAATTTTAAATGCGTGATTTAGTAGTATAATGCATTGCAAAACTTTGAATCCATGCAAGCCAGTTTTAGCCTGTGGTTCCTGATCTGATATAACTATTGCACCTGCTTCATTTTCACAACTTGGTGAATGACTGCACTAGGTAAACTTTAACTTCTAGTGCACTCTTAAGCTCCATCATTTACTTTGTTCATTAATAACTGTGACATTTACATACAATTTTATAACTATATGATAATCAGTTGTTTCTGGTGGCCCAGATCACAATATCTTACTTTAAAAATTAAGTATTTTGGATTATCCTTAAGTATTTCACTTAATTTTAAGCTTAAAAGTTCTCAATGTAGGATAATAACATTCCTTGGCTTATGAATTTTTTTCATTTCTTCTTATCTCTCTATTACCTCAAGCCATCAAAAAAGCAAATAATATATTGCATCATTTGATGAGAACATATATTCAACATTCCACATGCATGTGAAATAGGCAAACATTTATTTCCAATTTCAAGTTCAAGTATTTTACTAATTTTCCATTTTATACAAATTGACTCTGCATCATATTATAGGTGGCCTCACCATGTATATAAATTAAATTCTGCTTTGACTAGTTTTCTGGTACATTGATAACATGATCCCCCTTTTAATTTATTTTAAATTAGATATTCCCCCAAAATTTATGCATTAAGAAAAACATACTTTGTGGTTAAGGCATAAGTTTTAAAATAATTAGTAAGATATTCATTGCTCTTAGATCTTAAAACTAATTTAACATCTTATTTTTCTGGATTTAGATTCTTATGAAGGATGTAAAGATACATCCAGTAGATTTTTAAACGCACATGCATTTAAAGATTAATAATATGTATTTTCTTGTTAAATTCTTTGAAAATCACAATAAAAGGCTGTCCTTTCAATAAGTTTTTATAGATTATTCAGTAGAAGCCAGATATCCAAAACCTGATCTGTGCCTTGCTGAGAATTTTATAGAAATGATAGTCTTATCAAAATAGATTAAATTTTTAGAAAATCTCAGAGATCATTATCCAGCCAGCTTTTGTGTGTGAGTGATTGCTTTTTGAAATACATTAGAACCCCTCGAGTAGAAGCAAAGTTAAAAGCTTAAGTCTAGACATGAGATCATCATTCTTGAGTATAACATTCTATGGGAAAAAAAAGTGATATCTAGGTAATTAAAACATAGGCACATATTGATAGAGATTTCCACTGAAAACTTACTTATTTTTGCTTGAATTCATCATGTCTTGCAAATCCAAGGATTCATGTCTTTGGATCAATATGGAAAATCACGGACTTTTATCTTTTCAAATAATAATTATCCTAAATCTTCTCTATTCATGACTTCTGGAATCCTATTAAATTTATATTGACCCTTCTCACAGTTTTGAAAGCCTATTTACGTTGTCTTACCTCCAGGATCAATATGAATAAATTGTTTTGTCTCTTTTCACAGGAGCCAGCTCTGTTGTGCCTTTGCCAAGATTAAAAAGGCCTGAGCCTGGCAATTATGGCAAATTAGCAGCTGTAGAAACAGTAAAACCTCACTAGTAAGCATGTGTGCTATTCTGAAAAGCATTTGAAACAAGTGGGGCTTTTTTTTGCAGGTAAACAGAAAACTCATTTACAATTGACTATTAAAAGAAAGTACATTTATTTCATAGGTTATATAATTTCATAGGTTACATATTCCACAACTGGGTCCTTGCCATTAACTTCATTTTTCTCCTTTCCGTCCATTTTCAGGTACAGCTTATTCTTTATGCTTTCATATGTCATCAGGCCTCGTCATCTCTACATGTTCTCATTCTTCATCTTTTAACTGAATTCACTGACATGGTGACATAGTAAAAAGGTGTCGGCAAGGAGGTATGTCCACAGCTTCCCATGTTAGATCCCAGCCAACACAAGAAAAGAAAAAGGGGGAAAGAAAGAAAAGAAAAGGAGAGAATTTTCATTTTGTTTTGTATTTCTTCTTACAAGATTTTACACATATCCAAGAAGGGTCTTGATTGAAATATCTTAAAGGTTATGTTTCAATTGATGTGAATCAATGTGGCCAGACTGGATCTAATGGCACTGTTTGGACAAACGTGTCACATGCCTACTCCTGAACCAACCACTGTGGCTACAGAATGTTTATGCTCTCTTACCGAGGGCAGGGTAACATACAGTAAAATTGGTGTTACGGGTACAGCATCATCTGAAATACATGTACCCAAAGTGTGCAAAATGTGTAGTTCCCCAAAGACATTGCAGCCACTCTTACCAGTAGAAAATTGAATGGGTGTTGGATGAGCAAAGTCAGCGTATCATCACCTTAGTAAGATATTGAAGTAATTGATCAGAAACTATTAGTCCAAATTCACAAGTACCTTAACATGTATTATACATATTAATGAAATTTAAAATTGCCTAAACATGAAGTTAATATATTTATTATATGTCATATTGGATTATATGCTTATGGTGGGATTCATTACTCTTTGCTAAACATTCAATTTTTCTTCCTGTTGTGTCCTCTCTGAAGCTCTGCCCTGGAGACCTCAGGGTTGACCTGGTTTGGTCAGTGAAATGTGAGTAGAGGTGCCATATGTCACTTCTTGGTACAAACTTGCTAGAAGCCAAAGCATGATTTTCCATGTGTATTTTCTTTTACCCACAATGACTTCGAAGGTACCCAGATAGAGGTTAGGTACTAGGATAAAGAGGCAGGGCAGCAAGATGAGGCTGATATGCACAGACATGACATTTGAGTAAAATAAGCATGTATTGATATAAGCCACTTAAAGTTTGAGGCTATTTGTTTTTGCAGTGTATCAGTACAAATCCTGATTGACACAATATTCTTTATTTTAAAAATATTTATCAAGAATTTTTATGATCAAAACAAGTAAAAAAACCAAATTATTATCCTACTATAGAGTTTTTAAAGCACTCTTTAATCATTTTGGGGGCAGGAGATGGTGGCAAATTAACATATGCTCATTTTAGATTATTGGAAAAGACAGCGACAAATGCAAAAGAAAACAGACATCATCTCTTTCTCTGTTTCTTAAATTATCTGAGAAAACTAGTGTGGAAAATATCCTTTGAAGACAATTTTTATTAGCCTGAATGTTGCTCTATGAATTAGTGTTAAACGTGTTTTGGGGACAGGATTTGTCTTAGGAGTTTTTACAGAGCTTTGCCCTGAAAGAATATGTGAACGTGTTGGTTTACATTTCAAATGCTGTTACACTGGAAGGGCGTCTCTGAAAG